>JAGFPH010013712.1:0-25670 GCA_018207615.1 Philaenus spumarius | reverse complement strand
ACTTAACCGATTCTAAATTTGACAATTTGGTTCCTATTGTAATAAATATAAATGCTTTTATAAATATAATTTTAGGTTAATCCTTTACTGAACCAAAACGCATTCAGGAAATGCGTATTGGTTCAGTAAAGGCCCAACCTAAAATTATTATCAGTTTTTGATCCAAGTCAGCTCTTTTGTCTGTTAGAGGGCTGGGAGTGAAAACCCGAATGTGCATTAGTTTTATGCTTTAAAATAAAAATTAAAAAAGTCCTTCCTTAGTGTGTGTCAATGGCTCATAAGCCCTAAGAATATACTGCAGGCCTACATTGAAATTTTCATATTTTTATCCTCGGCAGTTTTTGTTCTGCGCTGCTTTTATGGCAGACAGTCAGTCAGTCAGGACAATGCCACTTATATAACTATATAGACATACTAGAGGCTAAACACCTGCTACGCTCACCAATCCCAGCGGCGACCCTTGGGGAAGCCAATGCAAACACATTATTGTATACTCTGATATTTTCACTGAAATGACGATTGAGCGATGACCTATACATAGCTAATGTAAGACAGAGATCGAAGTAGCAATATAATATGTAACACCAGATGTTTGACTTATAATACAGTAAGCCTTTTGTTTGTGAATAATTAACCAGATTGGTTGCAAATAAACCTGTTTTGGTTCATTGCAGGCTTAACCTAAATGTATGTTAAGTTTTTTTTATCAAAATCAGCTGTTTTATTTATAATAATGTAACAACAGATGTTTGAATTGAATTATATATAATACGCTAAACTTGTTTCGTTGATTATTGTTTGCTTTTAGTTCGTTAATCTAAGCTAAAAACTCTGTTGGTTGTGAATAATAATAAAACTGATTCTAAATTAGCTAAGTTGGTTGCTATGGTAATGAATGTAAACAAACATGAGTTGCTAAGCTTTTGATCCAAACAACTGTTTTATCTGTTGTAATGCTGAGAGTGAACCCCCGAATGTTCACTATTTTTATGCTTTAAAGTCAAAATTTCGAAAAATCATTTATTATTGTGCGTCTACGGTCCCATAAGAGTATACCTTGAAAATATCGTATTTCAATCTTCGATAGTTTTTGTTCTACGTCGATTCTATGCCAGACAGTCATTCAATACAATGCCGCTTATATATTCCGATAGAGTCAGTTGCCAGTTAACCAAAGTATTAGGTAAAAAGGCATATTCGCTGGCAGCACCTTAAAAACCCTTTAGTATGCAAAATTTATTAAGTTCGAAAAAATTGCAATTTTGATTGTTTTTGACATTTTCGTAGGGCTTAAAAACGAAACATTTTTCATTTAGAAATTGTGTAGTTACTTCCCCTAAGATATTAACATGAGGGTTATATTTAATTTAAGACTTTTTTAAGGCTGGGTATTTTTATATCAGTGAGTGAATTACCACATAGAGATAATATACAGGTGTCTTTTTTAAATGGGCCAGCATTGGTATCTTGTAAACTATAGTTTACAAGATAACAATGGTGGCCCATTTAAAAAAGTTACCTGACTATAAGGTTATTCATTCTCGAAAAGTCTATTTTATATGCTTTTAGGTACGAAAATTTCTTCGGGGAAGGACTCTAATTTTAAAGACCATTATTGGTATTAAAAAAAAATTTGTTTAATATCAAATATTATGTAACTCATCTGATGCAAGAATTCAATGACGATATAATAAATAATTATCTGTTACCTTTAACGACTGTTATTATAAGGCAGGTTATGTAACAAATAGTTATGGTTACCATAGCAACGTATCGATACCAATGTAAAAACAGCTGAATGTTTCCAATTCGGATTAGATATTTGAATATCTACAATAATAATTGAATGAGTACCGCCATCAAATAAATAAGTGCGGTAAGGGAAAAATATAAATTACAATTATTTAATATATTTATTTATTTCACAGTACTAGAACTAACAAAAATACATACTGTATACAGTTAAACATGAACTAATAAAACTAAACAAACAAGGCATGGTAGCTGTGTCGAAGTCACTACTTGAAAAAGAGACAAAAAAGGACGAGTCTTCGGAGGATGCTCCAGAAAAAGAAATAACTCTATGAAATTATATTAACATAAAACAATTTAAAGTGCACCTTGCACATCACTTAGTAAATTTTTAAAACAAAAAACGGGTTTAAAAAAAAATGTTGGGTTTAATTTTTTTCAAACAATTAAACCCAACAATGCAAGTAAAAAACAGAAACAAATAATAGGCCTACAACTAATCAAGTAATACTAATAATAATAATACTAAGTCTATTACAATACAAATCATTAAATTAACTATATCCTACTTATATCATGTTATACACATAAACTACATCACGGACGACCACTTTAAAATGTACCGGCTTCGAGCCCATCCCTCCAAAAACACATCTATTCCTATTCTACAATGATACACACCACACACATTTTTGGCTTATATCGAAGGCACATAACATTTTATGACTGGCCGCCATTTTCGATAGAGACCTTTAATTTGTGCCATTATTCTCCATTTATCAAGTCCTTTAAAATGTGGTATCACTTGAGGGGGGTATGTATTTAAGATTTTTGAATTACCCTCAAATTTTGGGGCAAGGGGTGAAATGGTCATTTACGCCAAAATTCATCTCCCTTTGTCATTTAAAGATATCCCGGAGCTCATTTATTTATTTCTACTTGTTCCAAAGTTAAGGGGGGGGCGGATTTTATGGACACCCGGTATACAAAATAAATATATAACATTTTTAATGACACCCCAAAACGTGACCGGTGCTCATTAACCACTCCCGTCCGCAGGTATCACTATAAGAGTCACTGCAATAGCTCTTCTTTCCTATGGAAATCCGCTAAAAACACAATACAATTTTTGTTTACTCTATGCGAAGAAAGTTACATCCTAAGACGTTGTAGGCCTATAAACATTTATGAGCGACTAGTCAGTTAAACGTCCACGTCGGCGTCGGTCTGAAACATGTTTTGGCCTACAGTGTTTGAACTTGTAACGACCTCCATATGGAGTAGAAAAATGTTGCGTTAAGTTCTTTCGTGTTTTGTGATTTGTCTGAATTGTGACCCTAAGATGAGCGACTGCCTGAAATACGAAATACGGTCGTACATTGAATGAACATTGTCACCCTGGTTTTATAATTAGATTCTAAGGATGGATTGATTGTATTTTTACCATTTTTTGTTCCGACCTCTGCCATAATTAAATATATGGAAATAATACACGACTTTTCGATATATAAAACAACTCAAGTTATCAAGTGAAAAACTAAAGCTAACACGAACAGAGTTTTCATAAAGTCCCTTTCAAGGCCGTAGCCGGGGGGGGGGGGGGGGGGTTAGAGGGTCAAACCCCCTGAAATCCCGAAATTTAGCAGTAAAAATGAATAGCAGCTTTAAAAAGTGCAAGTTAAATTATAAAATAGACAACACAACAGAGGATCCAACAACATATTTTACATCATTGTGCATTGTATGCATCTTAATATTTAGATTTGTTTGATAAAACTACAACGTAAAATACACATGGATGCAGTAGGTTACAACCTTACTCTCTTGTGAGCTTGATCTGATTTATTAAATAAGAAAACTATGAAGGTTCAACAAAAATACTTTACTCTAACAAAACAAAATCATTCATCATCCTTACATGCTATAATATTTTATATTTGTAACTATATCAACATTTTAAAAATAAGCATGGAAGTTGGTTTCTAACACGTTCACTGACACGCACTACATGACCTACATTTACATTTGAAATTGTGAACCCACTTGCCTCCCAAGCCCCCCAAAATCATAAAAGGTCAGATATGTTAAAAAAAAAACATTGGGTGTGCTTAAGACCGTTGGAAGTGATAACTTCTATGACTGGTTTATATTTTTATCAGTATTAATTTTAGAGGAGAAAAAAGGTCAACAAATTACACAAGACAATATATTGTCAAAAATATTATATCATATTTTTAAATTGCATAGTTATAATATTATAATATAATAATTATAATAATATTATGTAATAATATTATAATTATAATAAGTATGCGAAAAATAGTGATCATTATAATGTAAGCAGTATTTATTTAGTGACTAATGATTTTGAGTGAGGTATTAGTGTATGCACTCTACATAGAATTCTAAGAATAATTCAATATGTAAGGGATAACTATTATAATAATTATTCTAATATAATAATTATAATATTATAATAACGTATTATAATATATTATGAATCGTCTATTCCCTCTCCATGCGCTTACTTGTCTATATATACTATTAGCTGACAGGACAATGTTCGGTATTGCAATAATATGGTTACCTACAGCAAATGTTACATCTTAAAGTATTTTAGCTGATTCTGTGTGTATTTTGAGACAGTGGTTTTTTTAACCGCTTGCCTATGTGCTTTTAATCTATTCGTATTAGAAAAACGCTTTCGTCTTTTTGTCCTCGTTATTTGGTACTTGTTCTGGATGCGACCGAACTGCATCAGATGATGATGTACACTGTTCTGCTAGGTTTGGAAGTTTAGAAATTTGGAGACCATCGTCTGAAACCTGGGATTGGGAAGCTGACCGTATTTCCTCCACACTAATATCCAATGAGTTGTCAGGTAAAGAAGATGTGAGAGGAATGAGAACATCAAAGTGGCTTCTCGTCAGTTTCCCAGTAAACCTTATCCTCCCTACTCCCTCAATCGGTTCGTCAAAACTCTCCCACAACAAATAACTATCTCTGGTCACCTGAAATTCATAAACAATATTTCGGATGCTGCTTGAATTTCACAAGAGGTTCCAACAGTTACAGGTTTGTTCATATCCGCGATATATTCTCTTCTTTTTTAATAAATATCTGCTGTTACTTTTAAAGTATATGGTTTGAACCTGCGCCAATTGTTTGAAACATGACTAACAACTCTGGTCCTCACCTCAAACCCCAGTGAATCGTGTCTTGTACAATTAAAGCCAAAGAGTAGAATAAGCATTGGCCATCTGGCCTAAAAGAAACTACTCTGTGAGGAATAGATACTCCACTAACGTGTACGACCTCCATTGTAATATGAAGCTAAATTTTATATTTAAGTGAGTAATAATAAGTTACATTAAAATAAAACAATGTAAAATATTATTTTGTCAAAATGTACAATTTTTTCTAAACTCACTTCAAGTTAGACAAACATCAATCTTATTTACAAAACTTAAAACGCACAAATATAATATTTATAATAATTATTATTATAATTATCCATTACGTATTGAATTATTCTTAGAATTCTATGTAGAGTGCATACACTAATACCTCACTCAAAATCATTAGTCACTAAATAAATAATGCTTACATTATAATGATCACTATTTTTCGCATACTTATTATAATATAATACCAATATAATATATTAATATTATAATAATTATAATATATAATAACGTATTATTATATACTATGTATCGTCTATTACCTCTCCACGCGCTTACTTGTCTATATATACTATGTATCGCCCTATTCCCTCTTCACGCTCTGACTTGTGTCCACGCAAAAAGTTTGCGTGACGCGAGATTTCAGAAACATAGTCAAGCGAAAGTGCCCAACGGGCCAATTAAGCAGTACAAAATACATACAAAGCTTTGTTAACTTACTTTCAGTATCAAAATAATGGAGGGGGTTAAATGGACTTTATGAACACTCTATATATAAACTCAAAGGAAAAGATAAACCTGGAGGTCTAGTTTACTAACCTAAAAATATAAAGAGGAACTCGGAACTAGAACTGAGATGTCAAGAAAACTAAATATAAACAGAACGAGAGAAACCATTGTCACCATTCACAGACACACACAAAGAATTGTGCACAAGTAATACAAGGAAGGGATTAGTTTAACTTACCAAATCAAGGTAAACTATTTCAATCACGGAACTAAACCGCCGACGTGAGTTAAGTGAATTTCCAAAATTAAGTTGATATGTTTTCTGGTTTCAACCTACTATTTAGGAAATGGGTCTTCCCACGACTGAAGCTATCGGTTGAACAGCCGCCTACGTACAAAATATATAAGTAAAATTTGTTTGCATCACAGCCTCCAAACCTGGCTTACGCGCTACTAATTTTACACCTTGACTATGCGGCTTCGGATTGTCGACTGCGCTTTCAGAGTTTGCACCTCGACCTCGCGGCCTAGGATTTTGAACTGCATCGCTTCGCTTCGATTTTGCATTCCGGCAGTCGGCCTCGTAACATGATATTTAACGTTTTGAAGGAACCATACGAACTATAAGGTCGTAATAAAACATAATGTGCAGAAAAAGCGCCTTTATTCTGTTGTTTAGATAAACCATAAAACAAGTTTCATTATAGTTTGAAACTAGAAGGGGAGAACTTCTGGTCCCCGTAAAATTGGTCAAAACGTAAAATACCATAAAAGTACCATAAGAATCGAGTTTGACCGCTGCGAGTGAACTAAGCAGTCCATAATCTGACAAAGCACAGTCGACAATCCTAGGCAGCAAGTTCGAGGTGCGAACTAGTGTTTCCGCTACGAGCGGAACGTAGAAGCGAGTGACCCGGGGCTGGAGGCTGAAGTGCAAACAAATTCTAATAATATATTTCGTTCACGTAGGCAGCTATTCAAAGCCTTTATGAGTAGACTAATTTCCCAAATAGTTAGTTGAAACCCTAAATAATATTAATCTAGTTTTGGAAATTCGTTCAACTTCCGGCAGCGGTTCAGCTGCACGATCGAATTATTTATTCTCTAACGGGTACCATACAACTTATATAATTGTTATTATTACTATAGTTAGAGAGTAATAGTAATTCTGGATCTATATTGATAGTGGTCGTGCTATCATGCTATGTGGCTTAAACACAAACAATATGCTGAAGTCAGAGATTAGATAGTATTTTTCAAACTTAGATTAGTAGATTAGTATATACTTATCCTACTGCTCGCTTGGTTGTAACTAATAGTCCCTTTAAATTAGGAAAAGGTAATGAAAATTTTCCTACATCTATGGTCCTGTAAAATATTAAAAATTTAGTTTCTGTTAACATGATTTTCACCCCCACAGTCAGAAAAAAAGTGTGGTTTTTGAGAAATATATTAGTTTTAGCGTTTTTCTCCTTTTTTCTATATTAAGGAAAACTATAGAGCATAAAATTTTCTACAAACTTTGCCTCTACGTTTTTTTTCGAATTCCGCATAGTTTCACCGCTAGAGGGCTCGAAAAAAATATGTTAAGACTTTTGCTCCTTTCTTAGGGAATTCCCATGGGAAAGATGAGGTATGCAGTGACCCTTAACGTGCGACGTAACGTCGGGAGTAGTAAATGAGCACCGTTCATGGTCCCCAGATCACGTTTTGTGTTGTCATTAAAAATTGTATATTAGGGTGGGCCGAAAAAACACTTTTTTATTTCGAAGTTGTAGTAGCACGGAAAAGTTAAGAAATATATAGACAAAAAAAATGTAAAAAAATTATCAAAATCCGTTAACATCTTCCGGTCGCGCATAGGCCCTAAAATTTGACAAAATTTACAAAATATGATAAAAACTTTATTTTTGTGATATTTAAAAAAAAAATTGAATTTGATGTTTTTGTAATGTAATAGTTTACAACGTCTTCAAATAGAGCCTAAAACATTCCGTTTTAATTTGGTTCAGATCAGTTGATATCTTTCAGTCGCGCATAGTGCCTAAAATTTGCCAAAATATTGAAAATTTCACATTTCACGAGTTTTTTTTATATCTTAATTATATTTTTATTTTATTTTTGTAACGTAATAGTTACAGTATTTTTATTTTTGAACATACGCACATTGTGTTTTACTATGGTGTAAATAATTTAACAACTTCTGGTCGCGCAATGAACCCAATTCTATAGAAAAACAGTACATAAAAAATAAAAAAAAAGATAATTAGGACTATGACATGATGGATGGTAACAGTAACAACGAGAATGGTACTTTTCGACTTGCTTTATATTTAAAAAGCTTAAATATTTTAGTTACAGTATATTTTTTAATAATAGACTTATTTTTATACAAAATAAAAACAGAGTTCTGAATAAACAAATGGTCCACGTTAGTTGAACCTGACCATTAGTACTGATTTTTATTTTGTAGCCGAAGGTTCTTTGAAGACTGATTTGCTGGTGAAGTTAGGCTGATGATTAGGATGATTTGTTAGCAGAGTTAGGATGATCTGGATAGCAGAGTGGTTCTTATAAATCCGTCTCGAGATTCAGCTACACAAACTTCTCCTGAGGCTTCCGTGACGAGTTTTACACAGCGTACAACAGCCTGCGTGTGAACTGGGAATTGCTTGAAGTAATGTTCCAGTCAGGGATTGAGTCACTCTCGATGTGCGATTTGATCTCTGATTTCTGCCAACAATGGGGGATAAGATAATTCAAAGTCCATCCAGTTGATCATTTCTGAGTATTCTTGCGAATTGAAGTTGATTTTTGGTGGCGTAAATCTTCTTACTGTTTTCCTTCTTGCATCTATCTGCCTTGCCTTCAGAATTCTTCGAAGTTCGAGCTCTCTTATGTATTTCTTGTCTTCTTGAGTCATGGCTAAAAGTAAGTGTTCTGGGTGGGCAAAAAACCCATTCCGTTCGATCACAGGGTCGACAACATCAAGCAAAGGTTTTGGCAAATACCTGGCAGATTATATTTCTTGGTAAACAAGTTTCGGCCGTCTGTGAAGTGTTTACTTGTTTTAATAGTAAATCACATTGGGCATGTATGATTTAAGTATAAACAAAACTAGGTCTTGAAGTTCAGGCGAGGGGCTTTCTTCACTTATGTACAATCTGAGAGTTCTATTTGCTTTTGTCAACCACCTCGAATGTGATAAATGCCCAGGATCTGGTGACCCATCCAGCCGAATGACGTTGTCTGGCTTGCTGCCCACCTCTGTGCACGAGAGTTTCTAAGCCGTTGCGCGACCGGAAAACATTGACTGAACTTGACAGATTTTTTCTACCTCATTATAAGTTCGTGTGAAAAAATACTACGGCTATTACATTTAAATACTAATTATTTATCAAAAATCAAAAATGCGTAAAAATGTAACTTTTTTATTATTTTGGCTAATTTTGGGGCTTATGCGCGACCGGAAGATATTAACTGGTCCAAACAAAATTAAAACACAATGTTTTTAGGCTTTATTTGAAGACGTTACGAACTATTACATTACGAAAACATCAAATTCAAAAATTAATAAAATAATCGCAAAAATTTAGTTTTTTTCATATTGTGTCAATCTTATTAGAGCCTATGCGCAACCGGAAGATATATCAAACAACTTATAATAACTTACAATATATAATTCGCAACTTTTCCGCGCTGTTATAACTTCAAAATAAAAAAAAAATGGCTAAAAAAGTGTTTTTTCGGCCCACCCTATTGTATATTATACAAAGTCTGTTATTGTGTATTCGCAATCTATGTTCGCACTCTAAAGGCCGCATTTTACGTTCGATTTGGTTCAAAATTATTATACAAGTTGGTTTTCTAAGTAGATCGGACAAGTTCGTTAGCCAATAAAATCCAACGACCGGAAGCACATTTTTAACCGAAAGTAAACACTTTTTTGCACTTAAATAACGTTTTTAATTAATTTACTAACCTTCAAATGGTCCTATTAATTTCCCTCTACTGCTACTGAGTCTTACTAGCTTCGACACTATCTATGTCATTGACGAAGACGAAAATTCTAGACGATAGTCACATAATACAAAGCACTACACAACACATAAAAGTATAAACACGTAATGTTCACCATTAAAGGGTCGTTAAATAATTTAAAATGGGACATAGCTTTCCACACAATTACTTGCATGTACAACATTTTACAATAAATGTCCAGGAAGTAGGATTCAAAGAAATGAATATTTAATAAATTGTTTGGGGTTTATCTAAGAAAATAAATATAGGACATTATTCTGCACCTTATTTTTTACATGACCTTATAACCCATCTGGTTCCACCAAAATCGATGAAAACGTAAAATACGTTAAAAGTAGGCCTACCATTCGCTTAACTTCGGCAACATTCGTTACAGCTTCGTATTAGTTATGAACATATTCCATTATTAATTTCTTCGTTATATTAAAAATAACTTCTAAGTCACGTAATTAAAAGAGGATATTTTTATCTTTGATTTGATATATTATAATAATGTATATAAATACAAAATATTAACAAATAGGCCTACAGTTTTATAAAATCCTATCTAAATTGCACAACACTTGAGCATTTTATAATATTTATAAAATCAAAACTATTTGATTTATCAATTTGGAACTAAAAGGCAATTAAAAGATAAAATTTTTATCTTTGATTTGATATATAATAGATACAAAATATACGTGTATACACAAGTACACTCGCTTTAATGTTGATTGTTTTTTAATAATCTCATGATATTCATCCTTACTGAATTTGTTAACGGTCAATGGGAAGCGTTTTCGAACCTATTGATGTTGAAATTAAAACAAAACTCACATAACCGTTAAAAGTGTGTTGATGTAACATAAATTGCATCTATAGTTTTCACCAAAATGCATAATTTCGGCTTAAAATCTAAAAAAGGCTCAAAAGTATATATATATTATATTGTTTTTCGCACCCTCTAGCGGTGAAACTATACGAAATTCGAACATAATGTACAGAAAATACTTGTAGGAAATTTCATGTTCTACAACTTTGCTCTCTTGATATTTTTCACCAAAATGCATACGTTTTTCTTAAAATAGGAAAAAGGTGAAAAATAATTTACAGAATGTCCCCAAACTCTCTGGTCACCATTCGTGGATTTGTTCTAGGATCGAGACAAACATATGTTTCACAATATAAACATGGGTGCTTAATTTTTTCGTCTGTCTATATGTGATTTTTACCCTCATATCTAGAGAATGGTGACTGATTGAGTTCAAACTTGACATGAAGTTATACCTAACAATGATCGATTTTAATAAAAAAAAGTGATTTTATCAACCATGAGTTTCAAAATGTCGGCTGTTTGAAAATTTTAAACCTGAAGTACCCAAAAACAGTAAATTAAAAAAATTCAAGACATCTTTTTTGTAGCCCTTTTAAATCCCTATCGGCTGATGTAACTGTCTAAACAATAACACAGAAAACACAACAATATGGTGGGTACGTATGCTTTTATTACAAACAAATTGATAATTACGTAGTTTTGTTTTTGTATTTAAGGAATAAAAGTGGTTTGATGAACAATTTAAAATATGTATTACATTATTTAAAACTATACTTTAAAATGGAACTAGTAGCCTAATAAACAGAGGGCTTTCGTTAGAAAGCAATTTGCAAAAATGAGAATCAACAGTTGATATTCAACATCTGTTACCAACTTAATTTTTCATGTGTGACAAATTTGTAATTTTGTCACTTAATTCCTCTGTATTATGGTTTTAAAAAATCAACAAAAACCGTATTTGTTGGTTTTAAAAATTTAATTGTTTGTCTGAACTAAATAAAATGTTAAGAGTGTTTTTATTGGTTCAGAACGTTTCCATACAAACATATCATCCGTTTAGTTAGGGTGTTTTTAAAACTGTATACCCCTCTAACTTTTAAACCGGTAGTCTTATAAAAAAATCACCAAGAACAAAAAAGTCCTAAAATAACTTGTAAAATTCAATATAATCATAAAATACAGATTGTTCCATAAGAAATTCGAAAGTTGACCGCCATTATGTAAAATTTATCAAAAAACATGGAAAGGTTCCCCATTTAAAGTTTGCTGTCAGATTTATAGTTTACAAGATAGCAATGCTGGTGGCCCATTTATATAAAGAGTGTAAAATAAATCCTGATACACCTCGATATAATTTAAATGGATTGCTATGTCAACGTAAAACCTCTACATACCTATTATAACTCTTTTTCTGGAGTTGAAAGGGGATTAAAAATGTTTAAAGTGGGGATAAAAATTGCAACTTTAATTTTTAAACGGCAACCCCTATCTTGTGACATACCATTGGAAAGCCCTTTAAAAACCATGAATTTATGTTGTAAGAAATAAAAACCAACTAACGCACTCGTTCTCTACGCTCAAAAATGTTGTTTTGTAAGTTATTTGTTTAACTTTATATTATTTAAAAGACGAAAAGAGATACCGGTATGCAAAATCTGATCTAGGGACTGTTATTTACTGTCAGGTGGAACTGTAGACGATTTTATGGCGATTTTGGATTTTACAAGCTATTTTAAGACTTTTTTGTTCTTGGTGTTTTTTTTATACGACTAACCATTTAAAAGTTAGAGGGGTATACAATTTCAAAAACACCCTAACTGAGCTCAAGATATTTCTGTATGGAAACGTTTTGAATCAATGAAAACGCTCTTAACACTAATAAACCATTTTTTAGTCAAACAAATAACGTTTTAAAATCAACAAATGCGCTTTTTGCTATTAAAAAAAACCCCCATAATACAGAGGAATAAAGTGACAAACTATAAATTTGACACGCATGAAAAATGAAGTTATAACAAAAGTTCAATATCAGCTGTTGATTCTTATTGTTCAAATTGTTGTTTAATGAAAGCCCTCTGTTTATTAGGCTACAAGTTATCATTTTAAAGTACAGTTTTTAATGTTTTTATATACTAAATTGACGGCCAACTTCCAAATTTTTTACACCCTACGTTTTATGATGATTTTTGATTTTACATTTTACTGAATCATGTACTGATTTTTATTATGCAACTTTAATTGAACTTGTTGAAAGTAAGCCCTGTTTGTGTGATGAGTTCAATGATGATAATATAAATAGAATACTAAGAAAAAAGCCGCCAATAAATATTCTCATATTTAGCAGACGGATACGATAATCTCAATAATGCAGAAAAGAGAAAAATAGGTGAGTAGAAGTAACACTCTTTTATAAAGCAGTTAAAATAGGCCTACTATATTTTTATTTTAAAACATCGGTGTCGCTGTCTTGTCGGTAAGTATGAACTCAACCATTTTGTCTGTTGGGTCTTTCCTCGAATGTGGAAGTTTTTCCTCAACGATATTATGCCGTTACTTCAAGTAGGCTGCCATTGTCTGTTGGGTCTTTCCTCGAATGTGGAAGTTTTCCTCAACGCTCTTATGCCGTTACTTCAAATAGGCTGCCATTGTCTGTTGGGTCTTTCCTCTAATGTGCAAGTTTTTCCTCAACGCTCTTATGGCGTTTCTTCAAATAGGCTGCCATTTTATTCTGGGTTGAGATAGATACCTCTGGGAATCCTCTGCTCTTCTTGTTTTGTCAAGATCTTTAAAAAGAGATGCCACTCGATGGGTGTTTATATTTAACATTTTTTAGCTGCCTCCAAAGGAATGTAGGCAAAGTTGTGATACTAACCAAAAAGTTAAATGTTTATATCCTAGAAAACAGTCCAGAGTTTGATTTTTCTACCTTCACCCTTGCAAAATTACCAGGATGTATCCACACTTTTGCCTAACAGGGGGATTCAATCTAGATTTTGCTTAAGAAAAATTTTGTTCCAGGAGAACTTTTAAAAAAAAATCTTATTTAGATACATATTACAAACAACATATACAAATCTTCTCCACCAAAAGTGGTTGGAATTTATTTTATAAACAAATTAAGTTGCAAAATAGATGTTTTTGGAAATATTATTTAAAATATTTATTCATTCCAAAAATGATTTAATTTTTGGAAACTACAGAAAAGTTCACATGAAAAACCCTATACTAAGATTTCTCTAAAATCAAAAATGTGGGCTGTCGCATTAGGTTATTTGTTTATAGCACGAAAAAATACCGCACGGAGGTACCGGCAGACGCTCGGCAGTGCGCGATGCTCACTAAATTTGTTTTAACTTTTTAACTAAATGATGGAATTTAATGAAACTAATTACAAATGCAAGAGTAATATTACAGCTACCGTAAATCTATATTTTAAAGCGAAAAGGTCTTTGAATAAGTACAATATGTATAGAAATTGTAGCTTCTAAATATTTTTGAATGAAACTTCTCAAAATGCTCCCACTGAAAAATTGGCTGATAAAAATTTTAAACGATCACGATTTGTTCTTGAAATTATGTAAACACGATGCTTTATGTTTTTAAAATCTCAACAATTTTATTTGAATTATTTTTTTGCAAATTTTATTAATAGCTTCAACAAGGTATAAAATCACTTTAAAGTACGTTATCAGATCTTCATTGGTAATTTGATTGAACAATTGTTCCCAATATTCACAAGAAATGTGACCTCGTCTTATTTTGCTTCGTGGCTTCTTTCGGTCAGACTTATAAAAAAAAAGTATAAGCCAAAAATATAAGTCTGCACTGACTTTAAAGTTTCGTACGCCATTTTGAATTTCTTCTGCGGTTAAAAATAAAAAATGCTGAACTTTTTCGTCAGTTACAGTTTGTAATCGAAGTTTGTCAAATTTCTAGTTTAGGCCTATATCTCATCTGGAAGTACTTGATAGAATAAACTTGAACGCAGAATCTAATGCGTTTCAACTAACTCGAACGCAAATAGTCTTGTTAAACTGTTAGGTTATTCTAAAGATAAATTCAAGAACATGACAAATCTAGAATTATTGTGTAATTTTTTTTTTAATAATACTTATTAGTTTAATAATTTTTTCAAGTTATACAGTTAATTTTAGTTTAACGCTAGGCACTTGATAACGTAAAGTACTTTAAAGTCAAGTACTTTTTAGTTTTGTACAAAAACGGGGTATGAAACACTGTTAGGTTAGTTATGGTTTGATTATTCTAGCTCGTTCATCACTGAAAATGGCGACTTTGTCATTGAAACGCGTTCGAGTTAGTTGAAATACACTAGTCGTGAGATTCTGTGTTAAATGCGTTAACCTTTTTTTCCTTGCAAATGAATCCTTAGATTTTCCTCTTTAAAATGATGTATAATATACTGTTATTTCATTAATATTTCATATAAAAATTAACAGCCCCGATAATGCATAACAACAAAACTCAGCTGTGCCATAAAGGTACACATTTTCAAATAACAAAACAAATGGTTTTGAAAGATAATCAAACATACCAAAAGGAACCGATAAACGTTACAAACTATTTCATAATTATTTCATGTGTCTGATGATGATCTGTGAGTGTTTACTGGCCTAGGCCTATGCTTTTATATGTTTATGTTTTGGTTGCGGTTTCTGAAAGTGTTTATTTTTATCATATTTTTGTGTTGTTGTATATAAATATATATTGTGTTTTTTGGTGCCATATAAATAAATAAAAATGCCAAGGTTTAGTAATAAGTTATACAAAACGTAAAGTATTTGGTAGACATACAAAGAAAGCTGAAAATACAATTTGTGGGGTTAGTGAAGCTGAACATTATAGATAGGCCTACAATGTCAGACTAAAAATAAAAAGCAGTGTCAGACTATGACATGACAGCAAGGAAGATAGAAGACAATCTAAAAGGAAGTTGGAAGAAGAGTGTGACAATTTATCTGACTATGACATGGGGATACACCAATAGATTTAAAGAATTAATAATGTCTAAAAAATGTATTCACTGTTAAAATCCGAAAATTCTAAGCGATTGAATATATTATTGAAAATATTTTTTTGGAAATTTATTTGTAGGAATTTTTTTTAAATTATCTGGTCACAATGTTATAAAACAGCACTTGAAACAGTGGTAAACATTTGATGGGTGTATATCTTTAGTTCTCGGTGAGAAAATGTTCCTCGAGTTAGCGTGGATTAGCATAGAAAGCCCCGGTTACCTTAAAGTAGGTTAGAATTTGTTTAGTTTAGCGAGTCGTTATCTGTAGAACCTAACAGTGACTCAGTGACTCCGCGATAGAGATTAAGGGACGCGATGTTCGTGATGAGCACCACTTAACTTCCCATCTGTTACAAGTTGCCACGCATGATTGGTTTATCATCATTTAATGTAGTATAGTGCGGAGGTGGCATAATAATAACCCCACCACGTTATCCCCAGGGAACTTAACCCCTAAGCTCGGCATAACTCCCTCTTTCCCTTTTAGTAATTAATTGCTTTGTTTAGCGTCTATTTGTGTGTTTGTGCACTGAATTATAGGAATCTTTCTGAAATCGGTGCGATATTGCTTTGAAAATATCGTTGAGAGTACATCAAACACGTTTTGGCGTTGAACGTCAAACATGTCGGTCTATAGCGGATAATTCTTTCAACTTGATTACTACTTTTCTTCTTCTTCTTAATGACTAATGGCAGGTTCTGATTTTACCCAAGCAGTCTTGTCCTACTCTGATGCGTTACAATTCGCACAGTTATCTTGTACTATTGCTCTTTTCTGTTATGTGGTTATCTATTTTTTTTTTTTTTTTTTTGTAATTTGTTTTCACATTATCTTATACATTTCTTAAAACATAAACGCAGGTGAACTGTCAGTCTTAAAATAGTACAATAATTTATTTACATTAAACATTTTACAACTTTTTCTATCCTAGATTTAAGTTTGTGCAATACCACTAAATGAATCGAATTCAGTCGCTCTTGAAAAGTCTGGCCTATTATATTACATTGGTAAGGCTCTCGAGCGCGCTGGACTTATTTTCAATGTTTACCATGTGCACACGACATTTAAATTTGCACACAGCTCCAATGTATAGATAGATAACGAAATTCGCCCCGATGTTTTACTGTTTTCAAGTGCCTCGACTGTTGTTTATAAGCAAACAACTTTAATAAAAATTGATAAATTACCATTTTTTGTCACCTACTAATTATAATTTAGATGTTCATGAACGATTTCCTGCAAGTTACAAAAGATTATCTTCAAAATTCAATGAAAGATAAGTTATATTGAAGAGTATCTTAGAGTATCTGTTTCGTCCTGGTATTGCACACCCTTAACAGATATTTTTAATTCTGTTGCACTGTTTACTGCTTAACTTTAAAATAATCATTTACATTATAATAAACATTGCTTGTAATTTCCGCTTGTATTAGCGAAGTTCCATAGGAAAGATGAGCTATTGTAGTGACCCTTATGGTGAGACCTAAGGTCGGGAGTGGTCAATGAACACCGATCGTGGTACTAAAATTAATCTTTTTTTGGTGTTTATCTAAAGAAATAAATATATGCGATTATTCTGCACATTTTATTTTTTTACACGTCTTTATACCCCGTCTGGTTTCCCCCAAAATCGATCAAAACGTAAAATACCATAAAAGTTCCATTTTCAAATCCATGATTGTCCGATGCGAGCGAAGCGAAGCCGTCCATAATCAGAAGCCGCAAGATCGAGTGGAACGAATCAGCACTTGAGCCGGGTCTTGAGGCTCAGGTGAAAACAAATTCTATTCAGCACCCGAGTGAGTAGACCAATTTCCCAAATAGTTGATTGAAATCCTAAAACGCATAAACCTAATTTTGGAAATTCGCTTAACTCACGTCGGCGATTTAGCTGCGAGATCGAATTATTTTCTTTCTAAATTTTACTTCATTTAAGGTTTTTTAATGATTAGGCAGTGTACTGTACAAATACAAGCATGCGCACACCGCAGGCTCTTAGTCCATCTCCAACCAAATGTGAGAACTCGTAACAGTCGTTCTTCTAGTTTAAAACTTAATTTATACACTCGGTTTTTATTATTGTTTTATACGAGTTCATATTTGTTTTATATTTATCGGAAAACCTGTTGTAAAAAAAAAAAAAACTCCTTATGATCACCTGATAGCGACACTGATTAGTTCTAAGAACCAATAAATTTCTAGTTCCGTAAGATCAATACAATGCCAAGTCAAGGTAAAAAATAAAATACCACTGCACGGACACGACCAATATCAGGTTTGCAATACGAAAAGCTAAATTACCAATACATAATTTATACTATTTATTAAATGATATGTGCAAGAGCAGTCTATTTAAAGGCTGCTTAACTACTTTCGCTGATGACACTGCATTTTTATACAAAGGGACTCAATTTTTGAAGTTAATAATTTAATAAATTGTTTCCTTAAATTCTCGCGGTTGAGGTTTTAAAAATTAAATTATGAACGAACAAAAAACAAATTGGATAAATTTTCCTATCAAAACGTCATTATTATGATCATTTAAGCCTACTTATCACCTTTTGTCAGTATTGATAATAGTTTAAATAATTGCTCCTGCACAAATAATACACAAAATGTTAAACATGTAAAATATATGTTGATTATATTAGATTTGCATTTACTGTAACTTGGAAAGATCACACTAACTATCTTTCGGAGGATCGAATGCAATTGTGAGAGTTTTATTTTTCAAGGTCATTTTGCTCACTGGAAGTACTTAGGCAAATAGATATTTCACTAGTACAATCTAGGTTACAATACGGATTAATGTGTTCGGGAGGTATATATAAAACCTATGTCAAACAAATAATAATAATCCAGTAACACAATATTAGTGTAATTTTATGTATTAAAAAAATGTATTCTTCGTCGGGACAATTATATGTTTATAAAGAGCTGATACAGTTTTTTAATGACAGTAGAGAAATGAGTAGTTAAGTTAAAGACAAAATTCTATTAAAAAAAAAATAGTTTTTGTATTGAAAAATATATCAGCATTTAAAGCATTTTATATGTGTAGGAGCATTATTTAACATTATACCGAAACGTATAAAAACAATTTTAAATAAAAATGTATTCCAAAACTAGTAAAATCCTAGTTAAATACAATATATGTAAAACACATGTTTAGTATTAAATATAATTGTAGTTATTGTTTATATAAGGGTTTTTATATAGTCAGTCAGGCTCCTTACATATTTTAGTTGAAAGGAGCCATTCTTTTATAAATTCTAAATGTTTTAATTTGAACCAAAAATCGTTGTGTATGGATATATTATAATTTGAATGAAAAGGCCTTATTTACTCACTAACATTCCTCTTTACCAATAAATGATTAATTTTATTATGATAGTAAATCCTAATCAGGATGTGGCCTAATTTATCACACAATTAAGTGTTATAGGCTATGTGGATTCTTGTTTTATTTTTAGAACATAGGAAAAATGTTATTTCTTTAGTTAAAAATACAAATAAATGTGACTTTGTAGAACTTGTATGTATGTGTGATAAATAAAAATATATTCATTATTCATAACATACGATTAAAATACCAAGGCGAAACCCTAAAATACCAATTCAATACAATGATGTAAAATACTAATGCAATACCAAAACCAATTCTGAATATGGAAGAATTAAAATACCAATTCAAGACCAAGACCAATTCCGGGTGTGAATACCAAGACTGGCTAAGCACGGGCGAAACCTAAATTACCATTGGTTGAACATGACGAGTACCGGGTATGTAAGACTAAGGGTAAGTATTACATTATTAGTATAGTAATAATGTAATTTGAGAAAAATGAATGAACAGTAAAGAACAAAGTTAACAATTTCCGTAAATTTAGAGTAGGACACACTCATTCGCAAGACACAACATGTCTGCGATTTTCCAGCATCTAACCTCTACTCGGTATGTTTGCTTGTGTACATGTCGCCTTGTCTTACATTAAGTATCACAGTACTGCTTCTTCGGCATGTCTTTACCATAAGACATAAAATACTATAGCTAGCCCGGGTGCGCCTTGGTCTTGCATTTGCTCATTACTAAGTAAAGGTAACATCAACATTCAACACACCTACAAGCGGCTCAGCGGTCAATTGCACCAGCTTACAGAACCGTTTCAACTAGTGCACTTTTAGTGATAGCTAGCTTACTAAACTAGCTAAAGAGGGGCAGCAATTTTTCACCTCAAAGGCAAGGTTCGATCATACTTCAGTACAATCTGAAGCTAGAAGAAGGCTGACGATGCGATGGCAAGATCGATGGGAAACGGACCCTTCAGGTAGTGAGTTGTTTGCACGGTGAAGTGATATTGTATAACACAAGCTTTATCTGGACACGGAAGTTTTGGCAGTTACCTTAAGCGGTTTCATGTCGTAGAAGTAGAAACACGCAATTATTGCAGCAATCAGTTCGATGACACTAAGCATACGTTATTCGAATGCGATTTATGGAAAGACAATCAGCATAAAATGTGTGAGACAGTAGGAGAGGAAATTACGCCAGACAATATGATAGGACATATGCTAAAGGCAGAGGCAACATTGAGGAGTATAGAGAACTTAAATAGAGTAATGAAGACAAAACATTCTAAGTCCTCACACACTATATAGTCCAGGCAACGAAGACAAAACAAATGCCAAATAGAGGAAAACCTTCCTGTAGAAGCCAATTTTGGCACAGTTGTAGGGGAAGGTGTCCTTAACAACATACTAAAAGTACTGATGGATAGGAGTGGAGCTAACGCTCCGGGGGCCCCCAAAGGTCCCTTTTTTCAGTGTTTTGTCAATAACTCGAAAACTACTGTCTCTAGCGAAAAAATGTTCCCATATTAAGTTCATCTACATAACATGCTCTACAAAAAAGGACATATACACTTTTTCGCTTGGATCAATACTGAAGGAGATATGGAGGGGGTAATGGGAAATTATAAAAACAATCTGTTTTTATTGTTAAAATCAAGTTTTATGAACTATTCTCAGACCACATATTAATGACTTTACGGCTTGTAAGTGTAATCATGTAATATATAAAAAAATAATTGTGTGTTGATAGGCCACAAAAATAGAGAAAATTGAAGAACGATTGAAATGAGGTCGCCTCACCTTCCTACTCTACTCAGTATCACCTTAATATCGGAACGCTCATCCCTTATCAGTTTAGATTCAACCACCTTGTTGTTGACTATTAATTTTCAGTGTGTTCTGCATGAGACTATGAACGAGAAGTGTCAAATTAGTGAGTGCGAAGTTGAAAGTGATTTGTTTAACGTCGGGAAAATGGATGATTGAATTAGTGAAGACCACCTTGTTTTTAGTGAGTATTCAAAATATTTTCCTTTGCACGTGTTTAAGATTATTCAAGACAAAGTTAATTAAAACAGAATGGTGTAGTATTTATTTTTTAACTAAATTTTCCGTCTTATCTTCTTGTAAAATTTTTTAAATCCATGTTAGATTAAAAGTTGAATTTTTTTAATCTATTGTGTTTTGCTACTACTAGTGACTATGAATGAGAAGTGTTTAATTTGTGAGGGTGAAATTGAAAACGATTTGTGTAACGTCGGGAAAAAGGAATAATTGGATTATTGAATGCAAGTGTGCTAAGGAAAGGTGGGAAAGAGAATGGTTTCAGGAGTAAGACAAGTGGTGTTGTTCACAATTCTTGCAGAAGAGAATATGTCAGAAGTGACTCAATAAAGAGGTTTGTGAGAGAAACTTTTTCAGAGCAACCCTCAAAATCACGTGATGCCTCGTCTTTGCGTTCAGGACAAGTGAAATTCGAGTTTATAAAACAAAGTGTTTTATTCTGCACAGAAACATATGACGAAGAGAAGGAGAGAAAAAACAGTATGCTAGGCGCCGAACAATTTTTAATGTTCGTACGACTACTTTTCAAAATGCCATTACCGTTCGTGGGCAGGAAAGGAAGGATGAGTGGAGACACGATGTATTAAGACGTATCTGCACTGTTCGGGATCCACACGCAGCAGATGCAATATACCATGAGGATTGTTACAAAAGATTCTTGTTAACTTTTACACCTTCAAAAAGAAAAGCTGGACGTCCTCAAGATGAA
Organism: Philaenus spumarius; assembly: GCA_018207615.1. NCBI lineage: Eukaryota > Metazoa > Arthropoda > Insecta > Hemiptera > Aphrophoridae > Philaenus > Philaenus spumarius. The sequence continues at coordinate 3,986 of JAGFPH010013712.1, read as the reverse complement.
GACATTTTAGAAGCAATGGAACAAATCTACGACTGCATCGAAGGTAATGATAGTTGCCAATTTTCTATGGACGAGTTTTGGAACAGGTTACGGTAGAACCGCCACATGTGAAGACCATGAAAGAGGGAATGAGGGGAAAATATGGCGACCGAATAGTTTTCAGTACAATACGCACCAGACAAAGTGTAGTCTCCTTTCGTAATTTTTTAAAACTATTATTATATTATTCTCCGATCTTTTCTGAACACATAGATATAGTGGATGGGTGAGAAGTCTGAGAATGGCTTAATATTTCGTATATAAGGAAAATTTGAAGGTAGATATGATTGAGGAACCCACTTTATGTAAAAATACTATTTTATTAAGAAGTTAAAATTTTGGTCGGCCATTTTGAATGTAACTTTTTTAAATAGGAAAGCGGTCATGTGATACATCATTTCAATGTAGAATTTTAACAATATTGAACAAAAATAATAATACATTTTTTTAAATAAAGTGCGTTAAAAATCCTTGCCTATGAAAACTCAATGTTCGATACACATTCAAAAAGCAACACCAAACTAAATGTGAAGATTATGGTACAATAAATTGTTAAAATTGATGTACATTAAATGAATACCTTATGATTTGATTGTTTGATAATGTTTAATTTTATTCAACATTAAAATTTGATAGGTAAGAAGTTTAATATAGGTACTTGATCTTATTTTTACATTAAATGATATGATTCAATGTAAATAAATGCAATTACCTTCAGAACGGTTTGAAATATAGATATACAGTTTTCACCATCGATTTTGTCTTACAATTCTACATTGTAATGATGTATCACATGACCACTTTCCTATTTAAAAAAATCCCATATACTTTCAAATTTACCTTACTTAAGAAATACTAAGCCGTTCTCAGACTTTTCACCCACCTGTATATATGTCATATATAAACATAAATTTGTATTTATTTTATATTTTTTTAAATTTATATATGCCCTAAAAATGCTTAGCACTTAATAGTGAAATACTCAGCACTTGGAGGGTAATTTTTAACAATAAACATTTAATTTTTAAGAATAAAAACTGATGTTTTGAAAATTTACCATCCCCCCTCCATATCTCCTTAAGTATTGATCCTAGCAAAAAAATGTTAAGGACCATTTTAGTATAAAATTGAATGTAGATTAATTTATTATATGGACATATTTTCACTAGAGGCATTAGTTTTTGAGTTATTAACGAAAAACTGAAAAGAGGGAAAATTAATCAGAAAAAAACATACAGCGCACCATGAACTTAGTTCATAGCTAATACTTTCACATTTCTATAGCATTGAATTTAAGTATGGATTATTTAATTTAACTAATCTGCTAAATATTTATTGTTCATTAATTATCGAAATTACAGCCGTTTGTTAACTTACGAAATTGGTAATGTAAACTCCCCATCTAAAATAAATTTCTAGGTCCACCGTTAAGCCGGATCACTTTTCAATTTTTTTTTTTTTTTTGTGATGACTTCGACGGTAGTTTTGGAAATGTTTAAAACAAAGTTTATAACAAAGGAACGATCTGGTACAACATGAGCACAGGTTCAAGCACGGACATGATGTGGAAGGGAAGGGGGAAGGGGATACGAATCCGATATTTTACGTGTTTTGCATTGTTATAATATAATAGGGAGGTTCCGATAGAGGGTCGGGGGGGTAGAAAAAGCGCATAATATTCTTTCTATTGTGTCTGTCGTGGGAGGGGGGACTAATTAACCGATGGCTTTTGTTATTTGACAGTTGTTTGACAGTTATCAAGTTGTCAACCATGATAAATGTCAAAGAAATATCCTGGTGTTTGTTTCTTTTGTTGGACAGGAATCTATTCGGTTACAATGCGGACATTATACAGTTTCGGGTACACTGTAACTGTAATGAAATAGTAATGCTAAACGTAAACAAGATTGCTTAATTATGGTTCCTTTTGAAGTGTTTGAAAGTGATGATGTTCTCCTATAGTCCTGTAAGTGCTGATGTTTTCTTATAGCCCTGCGAGTGATTATGTTCTCCTATAACTCTGTTATTGTTGGTGTTGTCCTATAACTCAATGAGTACAGATGGTTTTCTATAGTTATATGAATGTTGATACTTTCCTAAAGTCCTCGAGTCCTGATGTGTTCTTATAATCAAGTGAGCCCTGATGTTTCCTATATCCCTGTCTGTGAGTGCTGATTTTTCCTATATCCCTGGGAGTGCCGATGGTTTTTTAAGGTCATAGGAGTAGCCCGACCAGAATCCAGGTCACCACTACCCCTTCACTCTGCCCCGAACCAACTAACTAATTGAGTGCCTGGTACGAACAATATTTTACACCTTAGACGAAAATAATAAAAATGCAAATGTTTCTTCTCTCCTATATATAACTTAAGAGTAATATGTGGCAAGTTTTAGGCCTCCTAGCTTCATATTCCGTTTTCGGTTTCTAGAACGTTCTCAAAAGCTCCAGAACACGAAGTTCCTTTAATGGCTCAGAACCATCTGGAACATTCTATAACATTCTACAACCTTTTGGAAGATTCTACAACATTCTAGAATATTTTTGAATAACATACTCGAACCTTCTTCAAGCTTCTACAACATTCTGTCTGGAAAATTCTGAAATATTCTAGATAATTTTAAGGAACATTCTGAAAGCTCCTAGAACATTCAGGACTATACTGATCAGTCTCGGCCACTTCGGCATTTGATTCTAAGCTGCTTCTTCGACTTCCCATAAGAAGTCCATTGGTCGGTGCGCTATTTTGACACCCATATCTCTGAACCCAATCTCTGCAGGTCCAAACTGAAACCTTTTTCATGGATGAGGGATGGAAGGCTACCATACCAAATAACCCTCATCGGACTGCGGAATGGGTTGCGGAGTTATGGCGGCATGCATGGATTAACCACGTTTACATTTATTGTATACATTGATGATTATTAGATATTTTTCACTATCACTAGCCTATTTCTGTTACATTCATACAACCCAACTGTTTTTATTTAAACAAAACTTCAGGGTTTTAATCATAAGTTAAATGGCTAGTTCATCTTTTTTGTTCCTTTTGTCATACTATTGTTGACAAACAACAGCAAACAAAACAGAAAAACGTGTCACAACCTGAAAAAACAAAAGGGATTTAGGGTTAAACTTCAACCCCCCCCCCCCCTAAGTAAATTATAAGTACTTTAGAGTTGTAATAAATTAACTACCTCGGATGTATTTGGAAACCTTCGGAAATCTTTAAAATACAATAATTAAACTTTTAAAAAAGAGAGACTAGAATAGAGTCACAGAGAGAAGATAACAAGGATGAAGGATAACAGCTGTTGTATACGAATCGATATTTAGTTTCGTGTTTTGTTTTTTCACTTCCAATGAGTCTTACTAAAAGTCTTATTAACTATGACATGGACGGGATTTCTAGAAAAACATTGGTGGGGCAAGAAAACCTACCAAGTGGACCTCCCTAGAAATTCAAAAATAGTGTGAACCTTCTAAAACAGCATTTTAGGCCTATTAGCAGAGTTGCACAGAACTCAATTCAATACATCTTTAATGAAATAATCATACCTGACGTTTTGTTTCTTAGTTATTTTTATTTAGCAGTTAATAATAACTACTCATTTTATGAAATATTTGTTAATAAAAACAAATATAATGTATTTAAAATATTGTATTAATAGAAAAAGTATAACGACAACACACTACTGGCTACAAGACCAGGATTCAACAGAATTAATTCAACATTTTGGTTACAACATTCTTGTTTCTCATAAAAGGTGGTTCTGTAATGCACGGAGATAATTATTCAGTTGTGACCATATGGGTTAAAATAAAATAAAACAACTTCCCACAGTTAATTATTCGTCCGGAAAGGCTTCTTTTACCAGCTAGAAATAATTTATTTCTCTAAATATTTACTAATTCATTTATATCTCTAATTATTTACTAAATAATTTAT
>JAGFPH010013711.1:1260-19233 GCA_018207615.1 Philaenus spumarius | reverse complement strand
TTTTTTTTTTTTTTTTTTTTTTTTTTTTTTTTTTTTTTTTTTTTGTTGGAGGGAATTTCGGTCAGCCATTTTCTTTTCGTGTGTCGTCATCTTGTGTCAGCCATCTTTGTTTCGTTGGAGGGAATTTTGAGCCGCCATTTTCTTTTTGTGTGTCGTCATCTTGTGTCAGCCATCTTTGTTTTGTTGGAGGGAATTTTGAGCCGCCATTGTTTTTAATAATAAATATTTAATGCTTTGAAAAAAGTTTGTACCTCTCCGAGAGCCGAACCGGGTACCACAGCGTCCCGAGTCCGCGACGCTGCCGGTTAGGCTACACCGGCTCTGTCGAGAAGTGACCATCCTGTGTGGGTATATGAGATTGACGTTTGTCGTCGACCTTTTTGTTGTGAATATAAAATTGTTTATTTTTCTTGAGATAGATCATTGACATGGTAAATTTAAACTCAATCAGTCAAGAAATTCTCTAGAAGTTCTAGAACAAATTTAGAATAACGATTTCTTATATGAAAGAAATTAGTTGTACCATTGTAGTGTTTAATGGTTTTAGTAGGTGACGAATAGCTGGAACATTTATCCAGAACTATCAAATAAACAAAAAACTATTCTATTTATTCTTAACATGTCTATAAATACTACATAAAATAAATCAAATTTTAAAGCTGCGACTCGGTCAAACAATTGTATGTTAATAGCCGACCTGTCCCCAGACTTACGAAGCGGAACGTTACGGTAGAGTGAAAGGCTCAGTAGTCCGTAATTATCTCTAAGTCCGTGTAGACAATAGAGTGAATAATCTGACCTCAATGCATTCATACGTCTATCAATCACATGCGGGCGACAGCACTCTCACTAATTATCACGCTTGAGGCGTTATGTACTTATATCGCTTGACTGAATTTGCACACAAGAGGCGGGATGTACTTATACCGCATGGTTGAATTTGACATGAGATAGGAGGGTCAAAATAATGCATACAAAAACGTTATCCGGCTGTGGTAATTAAAGCCTATATATACATGGAACGAAGTACGTTTCTACTTTATGTTTTATTTCAGTCTTTGTCGAGAGTGTATGTGGAGCTAAATGTAAGTACCATTATTGAATTCATGTGTTTTTAGTGCTAGCTTTACAGTGATATTTAGATATAATATTTGAACGTATACATTTTATACCAGTGTAGAAATAAAATTATAGTAAACTATGTGAAAACTCCCAGAAAAATATTTTTAACCTGGTTAGATTAGGTTAGGTATTAAAAAAAACTTTAAGTGAATGTGTTATATTAAATCATAAATTTTGACTAACACTTAATTATTGTTTTTACTCATTTAAATATACATAAAATCACCGTCTACAATTACGGGTGCAGAGGTCGTGAAATCTATTTCGAGGGGGAAGTACAAAATCCAAAGTACAATCTAAATTTAATTTTTAAAGACGGCCATTTTAACGTTATAACTAGTGTTACAGCTGCCTTTGCATGCAGCTATTTCTGTGAAACCTGTCACACTCCCTATAATACTCGTGTAGCACATAGATGTTCTAGTACGTGTTACGCGTGTAAACGTTCTCCGACGTGCGTGTTGGAAAATGACGGGATCCATTGTGTAGATTGTAACCGTCAGTTTAAAAATCAAAATTGTTTTGCGACTCACTTGAAAGGTATTTGCAGATCCATAAGAAAATGTCCCGACTGCGAAAAAATTGTTATATTCGATAGACGTTCCTCCGAGCACGTGTGCGGCGAAGTGTACTGTAAAATGTGCACAGAGTATTTGGCCCCAGACCATAAATGCTACATGCGCATCGATACGCGTAAGCCGCCATTGGAAAATTTCCTCTACATATTTTTTGATTTGGAAACGCGACAGGACGAAGTTTTAGACTCAGCCCAGGTCCACCGTGTAAATTTATGCGTATCGCAACAGTACTGTTGGCTGTGCGTCAAAGGCGGTGCTTGTGACGTATGCAAAGACCGTACACGTGTTTTCAGGGAAGATCCGGTCAACAAGTTTATGGTATACGTTATGCAAGTGCGCAAAGCGTACAAAAAGGTATGCGTCGTAGCACATAATGGACAAGGTTTCGACTTTCAATTTCTCCTCAAGTACGTGCTCGAAGAAACACAGTTCACACCCGAACTGATTACCCGAGGTACGAAAATCCTGCTGATGGAGATCGATAATGTTAAATTTATCGACTCGCTCAATTATATGCCTATGCCTCTTTCCAAGCTACCGAAAGCATTCGATCTCCCTCCCGAGAAAAAGAAAGGCTATTTTCCCCATCTATTCAATACGGTGCAAAATCAAAATTATGTGGGTCCAATACCCGCTAAGGAATTCTACTGTCCCGACTCTATGTTCGACAAAGGACACAAAGAGTTTGAAAAATGGTATGACGAGCAGGTGCGCGACGGATACGTTTTCGATTTCGAAAAAGAAATTTTCGAATACTGCTATTCCGACGTTGACATTCTGGCCCAAGCTTGTCTAAAATTTAGAGCCTCGTTCCTGCAAGAGTGCAGAGTAGACCCTTTTCTCGAAGCCGTGACCATCGCCAGCGCCTGCAACCTCGTTTTTCGGAGAAATTTCCTTAAACCGAAAACAATAAGCCTGCTCCCAAAGCTGGGCTACAGGTTTGCAGACAATCAATCGCCCATAGCCCTAAAATGGCTGATATGGGAATCCGACCAGAGGGGTGTGCACATACATCACGCTGGAAACAGTCGTGAAATCAAAATAGACGGCACCAAAGTCGATGGTTTTGACGGCAGTCGAATTTACGAATTCCAAGGTTGCTATTGGCACGGATGTTCCGAGTGTTACCCTAATGGGCGTGATGACCCCTTAGAGGACGATCCGTCGGACACTCTCAACGCGAGACTGGAGAGAACAAGAGCCAAAATGGCCAAACTATCCAGACAGTACGAGACAATCGAGATGCGGGAGTGTCAGTTTCGAAAGTTGTTAAAAACGAATCACGAAATGGTGTACCTGGATTCCCACCCGCTCTTAAACAATGTACCCCTCAATCCCCGAGACGCATTTTTCGGTGGGCGCACGGGGAATACAAAATCGTACGTAAAAGCTAAGGAAAACGAAACGCTCCAGTACGTCGACGTCTGCTCCCTCTACCCGTGGGTCTGTAAATACGGTAAATATCCCGTCGGTCACCCGCAAATCTACGTAGGCGACAGAGACTGCAGAGTCCAAGGAATGGACGTTGACGGTCTGTTAAAATGTACCGTGCTCCCTCCCCGTCAACTGTATCACCCTGTACTGCCGACAAAAATGAACGATAAACTAATGTTTATATTGTGTCGCACGTGTGGAGAAAATTTGATTTCCGGAGAATGTGTCCATAGAGTCGGGGAAAGAACATTGACCGGAACTTGGACGATGGATGAGATTAGGAAAGCCGTCGAGAAAGGTTACATCATCCTGGAAATGTTCGAACTCTGGCAATACGAAACGGTCTCCGGGGGCGACGGTCTTTTTCTTGATTTTATCAATCAATTTTTGAAAATCAAACAGGAGGCTTCGAATTTTCCTTCATGGTGCGACACTGAGTCCCTTAAACAGAAATATGTCGAGGAGTACTACGAGAATGAAGGTATTAGGCTCGACATTAAGAAAATTAAAAAGAACGAAGGCCTCCGTTCACTCGCCAAGCTTATGTTAAATTCGTTTTGGGGAAAATTCGGACAACGCGAGAATCAGACGAAAACCTCGATAGTGAGGCAGCCGACCGAACTGTTCAAAATTTTAATTAGTCCCTCCGTCGACGTGAACAATATACAAGAGGTTAACCAAGAGGTCGTGGTAGTGAGTTGGCAGTACACGGAAGACGCGTGCGAAACACTCCCAACGGTCAACGTCGTCTTAGCGGCCTATACTACAGCCCAAGCGAGACTTAAACTGTACGAGCACTTGGATGTCCTAGGTGACAAGGTTTGTTATTACGACACAGACTCTATCATCTACCTGCACAAGGCTGGGGAGTATAAAATTCCTACAGGCGACTACCTAGGACAGATGACCGACGAACTGACTGACTACGGCCCCGGATCGTACATTTCTGAATTTGTTTCCGGAGGTCCAAAAACCTACGGCTACAAAGTTAGTACGGCCGATGACCAAATACATACGGTTTGCAAAGTTAAAGGTCTGACTTTAAATCTTCGCACCGCGGGGGCGATAAACTTTGAAACACTTAAACGTTTGGTCGCGGATCCTAGTCAAACAGTATTGACGGAGGAGTCCAGGATTCGTCGAACAAAAGATAGGAATGTTATAACCGTAAAGGAGGCAAAAATATTTAAAGTTACTGGAGCGAAAAGAAAGAGAGAAGACGAGCATGATACACTACCGTACGGCTATAAAAAAAAAAAGTATGAATAGTAGAGAGAGAGAGAAATAAAATATATATGTTAACTTGCGTGTGTGTGTGTGTGTGTATGTGTGTGGGTCTGTGCGTGATTGGCCCTCTGGCGTAGGGACTATAATCCTCGCAAGGCTGAATGTGTTGTAACGGAGATGCCAAAATTTATGGTTGGGCATCACGGAAACAGGCGGGTGGGGGCCTGTTTCACCCCTTCGGGGGTTTAAATCATCGACAATCCTAAGCCGACCTAACTTTTCAATCACGGTCTGTCTCGGTTGAAAGCCCTCTCACCAACGTCAAGGTGACAGACATGAGAAGGTTAATTTTGAAAAAAAATAAAAATAAATAATGCCAAAGTGATTGAAGAATTTAAATCAAGCTTTAATTAAAAATTCCTCTGTTTTCGAAATACTCCTGGAGTTCCCACTCCAGGAGTACTTCTTCCTCTTCTGACGAATAGTCATAATAATACAAATTATCACTATCCACAGCCTCCTCGTCTTCCTCGTCTACGCCGTATTTGAGCACCTTTAAGAAAGAAAGAAAGAAAAAAAACCACTGTTAGATTCATACACGTATCGATTTCCATATATACTCTACTTAATACGAAACTCTACTTACGGTAAATAGACGAGGCAGCTCGTCCCCTACAAACTCCTCAACTACGTCCATTTCCGTTATTGATTGCATCATTGAAAACTGTAATTTAGAAAGAGAATACTAAATTATTGTCTATCATCAGGATGAGGAGGAGGATGGGGGTTTAATATTCGTTACACATTGATTATCCCCTTCAGTCGAACGATGGACGTGAGACGAGCTATTGCGGAGGAGCTTCACAAACCTGCGAGAAGAAATTTCAAAACTAGGCGTGTGACTCTGAAAGGGTTAAATGACTTGTACCAGGCGGATTTGGTCGAGATGATACCGTACGCTAAAGTGAATAAGGGTTACAAGTACATAATGACCGTTATAAATTGTCTTTCCAAGTTAGCTTTTGCCGTACCTATAAAGTCGAAATCGGGTTTGGAAGTTGCCAATGCTTTAGAACCGATATTTGAAAATCACAAGATGAAACATTTCCAAACCGATCAGGGTAAGGAATTTTTCAACGCACACGTGCAAAAGTTAATGCGAAAGCATAAAATAAACCATTACGCGACCTATTCAGAAAAAAAAGCTTCCATAGTGGAAAGATTGAACCGTACTTTGAAAAATCGAATGTGGCGCGAATTCACTGCCCGCGGTAGTTACGAGTGGCTCGATCTGTTACCGGGTATAGTAAAGTCGTACAATAACACAGTGCACAGTACCATCGGTATGAAACCCGCTAAAGTTTTAAAGAAACACGAGAAAATACTTTTAGACAAAATTGTTGGTAAGCCTTTGAAAAGCGATCCTAAATTCAAATTGGACGATAAAGTGAGAATTTCCAAGTATAAAAAGACCTTTGCTAAAGGTTACCTGCCCAATTGGACAAACGAGGTGTTTACAGTGTACAGCATTGTACCTACAAATCCGCCCACGTATGTTTTGCGAGACGGAAAAGGTGAAATCTTAAAAGGCGGGTTTTACGGAGAAGAGTTGAGCAAGTCAAACATTGGTGATGTTTATCTCGTGGAAAAAGTATTGCGTAAGAAAGGAAGCAAAGTTCTTGTGAAATGGCTTGGTTTCGATAGAACGCACAACTCGTGGATAGATAAGAGTGACCTCGTAGTGTGAGACCGGATATGGAGGCTCGGTAAGCAGGGCTTAGTGCCGATCGTGTAGAGTCTCGGCGTTAAAAAGGTAAACTCTAATAAATATACTTCAGTTTGTATTCACAATGCGTATCGAGAGTATGTCGCACGCGCTTCCGATGTCAAATTTTGACGATTACCTGCCGGAAAGAAACACGACGAAGAAACGTCACAGCCCGATATTGCCCGATACTATTAGGTGTATAGTCTGCGGCCCTTCGAACTGTGGTAAAACGAATGTAGTATTTAATCTGTTGTTCGATCCGCAAGGGTTGAACTTTGCAAATGTTTACGTATTCTCCAAATCCCTCCATCAGCCAAAATACAAACTTTTGGAAAACGTTTTCGAAAATTCCGGTATCGGATATTTCCCCTATACGGACAACGATAATGTCGTTCCCCCCGACAAAGCCGAACCGAACTCTGTTATGTTGTTTGACGATATCGCGTGTGAAAAACACGACAATATACGCGGATACTTTGCAATGGGCCGTCATAACAATATAGACTCGTTCTATTTGGGACAGACCTACAGTAAAATACCTAAACAGTTGATCCGGGACAATGCAAACCTTTTGGTAGTATTTAAACAGGACGAGATGAATTTACGACACATTTTCACCGATCACGTCACGCCGGACGTATCGTTTGGAGTTTTTAAAGATATCTGTGCTCTCGCTTGGAAGGATAAACACGGATTTGCGGTCATCGACAAAGACAGTGAAAAAGCAGACGGACGCTATCGACTAGGTTTCGATCGGATTGTAAAAGATATATAATGCGTATTTACACGTATAACGATATCAGCCCGTATGCTACTAACGCTATAAGATTTTCTAAACCAAAGTCAAATCTTTGTGCCTGGTACTATCCCGATAGAAAACAGTTTTGCGGTAACTATTGTAGTCGTAAACACGACGGTGTATTTAACAGACGGTGTTGGAGACACAAGAGATGCGGGAGATACAGTAAAAGATTACCACCCATAATTATACTGATGATTACATCGGGTCAAAGGATTTACAACAGGGACGCTTGGGTAAAGTTTTTATACGAGAGCGAAAAGAAAGGTGTCCCGCTGGAACTAGTTATTTACAACGAACACATGTTGAAAGGTACCGTACGGCATTCTCAAAATTTAATCTCACGGTTCAGGCCATTTCCCGACTTTTTCAACCGCACCGTTACACCCGATCACGGCAGTATAAACTACACTCAGGTTTACCTGGATATGTTGCAATACGGATGTTCATTACCTTATGCATCCAGGTGCGTAGTAGTTAGCGAGAGGACTATACCTATTCGCGATCCGGTTTACGTCTATAGGTTATTGCTCAGTTCAAAGTGTTGCGCCGACGTTAGTTACAATGTAAAGTTTGGACCGTTACCTAAACGACTGCCGCGCAGAATGCGTCGAAAATATTTTGAAGCCGTAAACAACAAGGCGCAGAGTATGTTTACCGTCGAGTTTCTTAAACTAGCTCTGCCCGCTGTGCCGAATCAATGCGCGCATTTCGGTCTATCGTTCGACGGTCGAAAATATTCCATCGCTGATCCGATACAGCTAAACGCGTGGCGCAAATTTACAGGTGCAAATTTAGACGAGTTTCTCTTGCTCAATTCGTTCCTGTTGGACACAACCGCGTCTAGGCCTATATCCGAACTCAAACGACATATGCAAGACACACCTGCAAGTGATCACCTCATTGTAGCGGAAATACCCGAGTGGCGTGATAATGTAAAACGAACATTTGTTTTCACCGACGTAAACAGAGTAGAACACATTCCGTATTTTGATAATCATATGCGAAAGTATTGGAAGGGGAAGGGTAGTGTACTAAAGGTCTCGGCAGGAGATGTAGTAGGCTACCTGTTGAGGGAGAAAAAGAATGCGCTCTTTTTGAGATCTATAGAATTACCATAAATAGAATATTCAAAACGAATGTCCGTTCATTTTACGAAATGTCGTCGTCTGAGCAGGTCACCCTCGAGATTAATCGTCTCAGGGAAGCTATCAAGAGGAAATATCAACAGATGCGACACGGAGAAGTGGATACGGAACGGTTTCTCGCGAAACAGTACAAACCGATTATCAGTGAGCTGTCTAAAATACAGGGGAGATTTTATGATGTAAAAACAGAGATCAAGGACGAACCGACGGTCTTTGACGAACCCTCCCCAACTGCGGGGGCTTTTGATACTCCTCCTCCTCCTCTGCCTCCTCCTCTTCGTGGGCCTAGTTTTATCGAAACGGAAACAGTTGCGGAAACACCCGAAACCTTGACCGATTTATTGTCAACTCCGCAAGGCCGTACCGAAGCAACGGAGTATGTTCAAGAAACGTTCAAACATCCCCTTACACGTAGGTACATGCTTAAAATGATAACGGATACAGCTAAGATAAAGGCTATAGATAACATTTACGGTCCGAGAATCAAAAACGAAGAGCTCATGGTCGGAGATAAAAATCTACAATTTTCCGACGAAGGGGAAATTACGATAGACGGTACTAACTATAAAGGGACGGTGGGACTGTACGAGTTAATATTTAAACGATCGCCCAAAGCCGGTGTGTACTCCGAGGCGGACTTGGCCGCCTACAAAGATATCTGCTTGAAAACAAACGCGCACAAAAGACAATACGAACCGCAAGGCCCGATCAATCGTAACCCAAGGTCGGTTAAATACAATAAAATTATAGTACAATTGTTCCCGCCCAAAACGTATGGTGGAAAAGGTTACGCGTACTGGGACGATCCTAACGAGTTGTGCGATCGAATGAGACTCTTATTAGTATCCAATGACGCGGGTCATACGGGTCATGCTAACGAAATCGCGTCAATCGTGGAAGAACTACGGGAAGCGGGGTTGATAAAAGGTCTTGGTAACCGAAAAATCAGGTCATTGATAAGATGAGCGTCGACAAATTCGGACGTTACTCTGAGGCATCAACCGCTCAAAAACAGGGCCCTAAAGGCGTGGGGTACAACCTTACGCCCGAGGGGCACTATGATATTCAGAATAAATTGTTGCGTAATTTAGGCGAACCTGTAGCCGATAGCGATGCTGTCAACCTGGGTACTTTGGGTAAAAAGTGTTTAACGTTTGACGAGACGATTAAAAAGTACAACACTAAAGGTATCCCTTTGGGGGGATTGAGTACTCCAAAAGAGAAAGACGATGTCGTGACAAAGGAATATCTCGAATCCCTATTACCTATAAAACTTTTACAGCGTTATAGCGTTAATGATAATCGAGTACAAGACGTAGGATATCCCGTAGATGAGGGGGACGCGTTAAATTTAAAATACGCAAACGAACGTCTATTGACCACCAATAAAGACGGTTATTTCGATACGAAAGATAAACCGATTATTAACTTGTCACGGCCGGAGAGAGGCCAAGATGCGGTTAACAAACTATATGTTGACAGAAGGATAGTGGGAAAGTTAGGTGACGGTAGTTGGAATTTTGCAGATTTAAAACTGAGCAATATCGCTCGACCGAAGAGTGAAAAAGACGCTGTTACTTTGGAATATTTTCAGGCAAACGCTATAACCGATTTACCCGACGGCAGTGGCTATAATGTTAATAATAAACGTATACAAAACGTAGGATATCCCAAAGTAGAAGCGGACGCGGTAAATATGAAATACGTTGACGAACGTATATTGAACAAAGGGGTCGTATCGTTGTCGGAACACGGATGGGATTTTAAAAATAATAGAATAAATAATATCGGTCCACCGGTGTTTAAACGAGACGCAGTTAATTTAGAATTTTTACAGGCAAACGCAATATGTGTAACTCAATTACCCCGAGGTGAAGATGTATTCGATACCGACTCTAAAAGAATCGTGAATCTACCGATCGCCATCAGAGATAGAGATGCCGTGAATCTGTTACAACTAGTGTTTCTGTAGTGAAAAATAGTGTTTTCGATTTAACGAAATGGGTTACGACAAGCACTATAATGACGGACTCGCCTAAAACCTTTAACGCAAAGCAGCTTCGATTGTGTAATTTAGCTAAAGGCGTAGACGCCGACGACGCCGTCACTTTAGCTCAACTGGATGACACGATAAAAGCTATGGAAAAAGTAATTAAAGCTTATTTAAAGGCCGAAATTGTTGCCCTTTCACCTGGTGGAAATGATTAGCTTAAAGTAAGACCCACTTTGTAAGTTCCTACATTTCTTAAATTCGATCATTCATTAAGATGACTTTGACCGCGACGGTTGTGTTTTTCCTTATCAAATCTGTTCTCTCCGAGGGTGAGCAAAGCTTTTGCGGATTTAACGAAACTGACCACCCTCTGGACGCGACTGCTAAACTCGGTTGGGAGAATACTACGATATCATGGTATATGTACGGGCCACGAGACCATCAGTTAATAGTACAACGGGCATTTGAACTATGGAGTAATAGCACCGTTTTAAAATTTTATCGCGACAATTTACACCCAAATATTGTAATTTCTATGAGTGAAAAGAAACACATGAAAATAGGTGTGGGCAACGGCATATGCAATTTTAATTTCGACGGTCCTGGTAGAGTTTTAGCGCATTGTGATGCAAGACCTACTACTTCTCACGAAAAAGTAGAAATTCATTTTGACAATGACGAAAATTGGGATTTTAGCATGAACTACCCCGCATCCGGTACCCAATCTTTCTATTTTGTACTTATTCACGAAATAGGTCACGCTCTCGGACTCAGTCATAATAATCAGTTCAATTCGACAATGTATCCTTATACAATTTTCCCTCAAAATATAACTGATATGTACCAGGTGAAGATATCCGATGACGCCATTCGTAGTATACAGAATATATACGTACCACTAACAACGACTACTACTACAACTACTAGTACCACGCCTATTCCAACTACAACATCAACTACTTCTACTACCACTACCACAACTACCGCTATGCCTCCTCCTCCTCCTCCTCAATCACCCGTAGCTACGGGACCCGACCTCTGTAATTTGAGAGGTAAAATTAACAAAATTCTAATTGGCGATAAGCACGTATTTTTATTTTATGAACAATATTTTTGGAAATTTCACTTGGAGGCGTCAAAACGAGAACCGTACACCGCCCCAAGATTAACTAAAGACTGGTTAAATTTCCTGCCTCACGAATTTAACAATTTGACTGGTCTCTATCAACAAGCCGATAGTAATGTAGTCTTATTAACAAACAGTACTGTGTACACATTCGCTTATCCTAGTCTGAAAGTATTGTACGAGTACGGTATTGCTGGCTGGTTGGGAAGAGGTAATGTTAAACAAATAAACGCCGTTTTTCGAAACAATCAAGGGGGAATCATCTTTTTCCACGATGACATTTACGTTTCGCGTTACGACGAATGCGCTCGTACTAGTATGTACGTGGGTAGAGTCAGGGAGCTGTACGCTGGGTTACCGTCGACTATAAAGGGAGGATTTCAGTATATCGATGGAAATGTATACTTTTTTGGTGAGAATAACGTTTACGTCTACAACGAGTTTGTCGGCTACGTTACACGAATAGAGGCGGATATTTTTGACGTATTACAAATCAGGTGTATGAAAGAGAAGCGTCTCAAAGATTTGTACTCTCTTGTGACGGATATGTTTTATTTTTCTACATAAACCACGGGTTAGTCTCGTCTTAGCTTAGTATACAAATGGCGAAGACACGGTCAACATTTGTCAGTAGCAAGCGACGAGTTGTCAGGAAAGGACGTGGTCTTATTTCCAACGTATTGAGTGTCGGTGATAAAGTTTTGAATAAAGCTATCGATTTTCTACCTATAGAACTCCATTTACCCGGTTACAACTATTGTGGACCCGGTACGAAATTAGCAAAGAGATTAGCACGAGGCGATAAAGGTGTAAACTTGTTGGACGAGGCTTGTAAAGAGCACGATATTGCCTATAGTAAGTACAGTGATTCCGACAGACGTAGAGTTGCAGACAAAAATTTAGCCGAAAGGGCTTGGAGTCGGGTTAAAGCGAGTAACGCATCCGTAGGCGAAAAAGCAGCTGCTTGGGCCGTAACAAACGCGATGAAATTAAAATCAAAAATCGGAAGCGGTAGGAGGAGGAAGAAACGCAGGACGGGGAAAAAGTCGATGCATCATCTGTTACAACAACTCAAGGGCAAAGGTCTCTACTTGAAACCGTATAAGAAAGGAAGGGGTAAAAAGCGTTGTAGTAAGAAAAAAAAAAAAAAACCCGATAGACTCGATCCCGATCAGACCGCTGACTAATATCGAATTGGAAAAATATGCCGTTAAATTTAAAATTCCGTATTTCAGGGGCGTTTACATGAGGGATACACTCCCTTTGCGACCTTTGAAAAACGAGTCGGCGATCGTGAATTTGGACAGTATAAGTGGCGAGGGAACGCATTGGGTGAGTTATAAAAAACGGGGAGCTAGTGTCGCGTACTTTGATAGTTTCGGAAATCTTAGGCCACCCATAGAGTTGACACGATATTTCGGTCCAAACGCTTCAGTTCACTATAATTACAGACAACATCAGTCGGGCGACTCAGTCGTTTGCGGTCATTTGTGCTTAAAGTTTCTAACACAATGAGTATCGTGTTGTCCGGTAACAGTTCTACGCTCTCGTGCGATTTCTTTCCACCACTCGAACTCGACGGAGAGTGGGAAATTGGTCTTATAGATCTTGCAACATACAACTCTATTCCAAACGTAATAGAAGGTGTGAATAACAAACTTAGAATCATTTTAAATGAAAATCTTAACGAAGACGTGAGTGTACCTACAGGCTCGTACGAAATCGAAGACCTGGAAAGACTGATTGTAGCCGAACTAAAACCTAAAGGAATTGCATTTTCACTGAAACCCAATAACAACACGTTAAAAGCGGAGATTAAATGTTCGAAAGATATTTGTTTGGAGGAGGGTTCGATTGGCCAATTACTAGGCTTTAAAAATGGTATATTGGCGGCTAATACAAAACATGTGTCTAATACGCCTGTCAACATTATCAGAGTGAGTGTGATTCGTGTAGAATGCAATATCGCGGCCGGTTCATTTCAAAACGGTACCGAATCACACATTATGCACGAGTTCTACCCTCAGGTTCCTCCGGGCTACAAGATTGTGGAAACACCGTCAAACATAATATATTTACCCGTCAGGGTGAAAACTGTTCATAGTGTGACGGTGAGTCTGAGGGATCAGAACGGAGAGTTGATAGATTTTAGAGGCGAGGCAATTTCAGTGCGACTGCATTTAAGACGCCAGAATGGGACTCGTATTTAACGAGCGTCAATATAAACCGACGGTCAGTACGCGTCAAACCTCGTTGGGATTAACACCGCGAAACATTCGTTTCCTCAGATCGTTAGGATTCAAAATCATAAATGGAGCTGTTGGCAATCGATAGTGCTGCCGAGTACAATGACATAATCACCGGTATGGAATATCATTCGCATAGGCCTTACGCGTCAGCCACTTATGGTAATAACGACGAAATCCGTATACCTATTAATCAACAGGACGTGATTACGGTACCGTTTGAAAGTTTACTGTACATCAAGGGTACGATAAGCGGAAAAACAGCTGCTAATACCGATGCGTCCGTAAAGTTGGTGAATAATGCGGTGGCGTTTTTGTTTGACGATATCCGATATGAAATCGCCGCAAACGAGGTGGACAGAACGAGAAACGTTGGAATTACGAGTACAATTAAGAACCTCTTGTCTCTGCGGGAAATTGAAAAGAATAAACTCGCGAACGCCGGTTGGTTGGGAGTCGATGCAACACTCGAATCGGGGACTTTTACAATCTCTGTGCCGTTGAAAATGCTTATGGGCTTTTTCGAAGACTACAAGAGAATTGTGGTGAACGTAAAACAGGAACTCATACTGTTACGCTCTTCGTCCGACTTGAACGCGATAATTAGTGAGAACGCTGCGACCGTAGATTTGAAAATAACCAACATACAGTGGAGAGTTCCCCATCTCACTGTGACCGATACCTATCGGTTGAAAATTTTTAAAATGATCGAGCGCGATGCCGCCGTTCACGTCCCTTTTAGAAGCTGGGAGATTCACAAATTCCCTACTCTCCCTCAATCGAAACAGATTTCCTGGACCGTAAAAACTTCTAACCAGATGGAAAAACCGCGTTACGTTATTCTAGCTTTTCAAACGGATAGGAAGATTACAACTAAAAAAGACGCTTCCTTGTTTGACCGATGTGAAGTGGAAAATGTAAAACTTTACTTAAATTCACAGTATTTCCCCTACGACAGTATCCACGGGGACGTTTCGACCATGTACGAGATGTACTCTAGGTTTCAACAGTCTTACTATCTTCGCGAGTCGTCTCCTTGTATGGATCTCACCACGTTCAAGGGCAAAGCCCCGATTTTTGTCATCGACTGTTCCAAACAAGATGATTCTATAAAATCTGGCCCCGTCGACGTTCGACTTGAAATAGAGGCTTCCGCCAATATTTCCGCCAACACCACTGCCTACTGTCTCATTCTACACGATTCGCATATAGTGTACAATCTTCTTTCCGGCACGGTTAAGAAAATGGTCTAGACTCAGTTGTGTTCATGGAGTCTAAGGGGATGGAGGTGGAGTGCGCTTCTACTAAATATCCACCTAACCTACCTTTGGGGATCTTTTTGAAATCCGTACATTTCCTAAACGCCGAGTGCACAAAATTTGTAGCGACAGGTTTATTTCAGCATACGGACTACGGCATCGGACTATTGATTCATGCGGGTAAAAAATTTGTTTTCTTTTCCCACGAATTGTTTAACGAAATACTTGTTCATATTGAAAAAGTCACAACAGCTGTAGCGACTAAGGAGGAGCACCTTTTCAAATTGACTACCGGTGATTTTAAAGTGAATAGTGTGTTTGGTAAACGATACGTTACACTATACGATGGGGAGCATTCGTTACCCTTAAACACTACAGAGTGGGAGCTGTTTGTAGACAGTATTCCGCTAGTTTCGCGTCGTATTAATGAACTGTTTTATATCGAGGGTGACTTACGCGAATACATCAGTGAGTGTTTGACCAGCGACGAACTCGTTTCTAGCACACTCCCAGAAGCGGACAAACTGTACGATGAAATCGTCCTGTTTAAAAAATATGCGGGCCGTAGTTGAATTTCACGGATTCCAAGATAACAACAACAGGTATTTAGTCAAAGAGTTTGCTATAGTGAGTGATGACTTTGAAAGCGTCATTGTTTTCAAACCACCCTATAAATTTGACCTACTGAATGCTAAAGCTCGGAGATCGGTGCGTTATTTGCAAAGGCACTATCATCTTCTCAAATGGGATGATGGTAGTGTCCCATATGACGAGGAAACTATACGTTCTTTGTGCGAGCCGTTCTCCATAATTTTCACAAAAGGATTGGAAAAAGCTCAGTTTTTGAGAAAATTTCATCCTCGTGTGATAGAAATACCAGAGGAAGAAAAATACTCCTTTTGTACAGAAATTCAATGTATATTACCTCAACACTTTCAACACGATAGTAAATGCGCCTTAAAAAGTGCTAAATATTTTTACAATTTATTCCTTACTTAGTGTGTGTGTGTGTGTGTGTGTGTGTGTGTGTGAGTGAGTGCAAAGGTCACTGGCGTAAAGTTAATTCTTTCCTAAACCATATTGCCCTGGATGGTCACTGGCGTAAAGTTAATTCTTTCCTAAACCATAATGCTCGGAATCGTCACTGGCGTGAAGTTAATTCTTCCCTAAACGTATATAGAGTCCCTGGCGAGGAATTAATTTTCCCCTAAACTCTACAGTAAGGAGTAAATTGTAAAAACAAAAAAAATACAAAAAAAATTAAAAATACAAAATTCAAAAATAAATTGGGAGACTACATTTTGTAATGGAATGGTAGTCACCGGAAGTAGCGATGGAATGGGGCTACTTTCTTAAGGGGTGAACCTTCTGTTCCCTCCGGATTGTAATGTGGGCCTCGGAAACGGCTTCACCGTACGAGTGACGGTTCCAACCCCGTGCAAACACAGAGGACAATCACCCACAGAGCTGACGGGGTATTCTTCATTCTCTACTCGACTTCCGACGAGTAATGACTTGAGTGTCGCAATTTATACAAAAATAATAAAAGAGAGAGAGAGAGAGAGAGTAATAATGTCAAGTTCGAAACGTAAGGTTCATTTTAGAGACGAGATGAATACTATATTCTATATAATCGATGATTCCGAACAAAGAGATGCGAGAAATGGTGGTTGTTGGCTGCGAGAAGTCGCCGAAAGGTTGCGACGAAGGGCGATTAAAAAAATGAAATGCGAAAACTATGATGGCGAATCCGATGATGATGATGACAATTCGAATAACGCAGAGGACATTCGTAAATAAGACGGAGATGGCTCTGTCATCTTCATTCTCTACTTGACTTTCAACGAGTAAACATGGGTATTGACGCAAGTGTCTCAATTTCTTTCTACAAAGACGATAAATTAATTGAAAAAACTTATTTAGATTGTTATAAATTTACAAAAAGCTCGGAGGAATTCGATGTGCGCGATACGGATAGTATCAAAGTTAAATTTAGTACCGAATACGATTCCGACTCTTCTGAATCCGAACATAGCGATGCAGAAATGAACGATACGAGCGACTCTGAAGACGACCCCTTAGAGGACGATCCGTCGGACACTCTCGACGCGAGACTGGAGAGAATAACCCAAACGGACAAATTGATCGCATCGGCTCTTAAAGCTAAAAGGTCACTGACTTCACCCTTGGACGAAGCGAGCGACTCTGAAGGGGGGCCCTTGGACAAAGCGAGCGACTCTAAAAGGTTAGTTTCCCCCTCCACACACCAAATGTACGGCGTCAATCACACTCTGTGTGTGTGTGTGTGTGTGTGTGTATATATATAATAGTGTCCGAGCCGTATTAACTTTAGTATATGTTTAGGTTTCATCATGGCTCCATTGAAGCGAACTCCCTCTGCTATGAAAAAGAGGAAGACAAGAATTCAGAGGTCATTTAAGACGTTTTTGGATCGAGCTATTCAACAGCTTTCATGGTGAGTAAATGCAAATATATAATGTCGCTATGTTAAAGTACAGTGTTCCATCAACGATGTTTTATAACCTAAAAATTAAAAATTCCCATTCCTAACCTTTTATTTGGTACTCGGCTTCAGATCCAGTTAAAATATTTTTACATTCGTCAAAACATTACTATAAATAGTAAACGTAACTTTTGTTCGAAATAAACCAGAGTTTTTTTTTAATATGCAAGCAAACTGGTGCTCAACTTTGGAGAGAGAGAGAGAGAGAGAGATACATTCCACAACCAATATAGTCTGTCACTGATTTCTAAACTGATTTAACAGTTAGAGACCGAACACTGTTTAGAATATAGATTTCATATTCACGAAAGAGTGCGCCAAATGTTAATAAGTTTATTTTTTTCAGTGATGTTCGAGAGAGTAGTGAAACTATTCAGTCGAAGGGGTTTGGTGCTATTTCACTAGTACTGTCTGCAGAGATCCGCGGGATAACTCAGACACCATCATTGGAATCTACAAACTCTCCGATTTCAACTCCTATAAGAAGAAAATGGAATCACTTATGGTACCCGAAATTACCGTCGGCCGATATTAACACTGCAATCGAACCAACCGACGATTTTGAACCGGACCCTGCACCTTTTATAGCTGCCAAGTCGGAGCTTGGGGGCTTGTCAATCTCCCAAGAAAAATTCGAAACACCGGAGCTCTCTGGGAAAATTTCCTCATCGGATGAAGACTTGATTTTAAATATGTCACTGGAAGACATTGACTTTATATCAAAAATGTTGAAATAGTTTTTAATAAAT
>JAGFPH010013710.1:8122-19203 GCA_018207615.1 Philaenus spumarius | reverse complement strand
AATTAGCTGCAAGTTTTCTAAAAAGGAATTGTTATTTGTGTTATGCAGTTACACTGGTTCAACTTCAGGGAATATTTAACCATACAATGCCATAAGCTACACCACAGCTACGCCTTACTGAAAAGGCCTACCTTCCAACAGGACTTTAAATACAATAAAAATTCTTATATCTACAGTGTTTTAGTTACAGACAGAGATTAATTTAAAATATGAATGATCTGCAGTTGATTTTTGTAGTAAATATTAAACAGGCTGTATTTTGAAAAAGTAATTTTGTATATGTATACTATATAGGATATGTTTGTATTTAATAATTGGGAGGAGCAAGCTAGCACATTTTGGAACTTAGCCCTAAGGGCTGCATATTAGAAATTATATACCTTTTTTTTATATATATATAGAGACGTCTCATAATTAATTTTGTTTATTTATTCAGTTATTTATAATTAGCTTTAGAGTTGGCCAACGACATATATAATTATCTTTAAACAAATCCATGGTATTTCATGTTAATTTTTTTTGTAATCTTGTCTAACCTTTTTGTATAATTTCTGTAATCATTATTAAAGGGGAGGGTTTGATTTTTATTCTTTTGGGGAGGGCTTTTAAATTCAACTTAATAAAATATATATATGTATTCTTTTAAATCTGAAGTTTTTTTTGTACTAAGGGCATATAAATAATTTCATTTTTTTTGTATTAAGGGCACATAAACTTTTTTTTACAATTTTGGTTAATAAAGCCAAAATTTACATCTATTTCTATGGTTTATTGAGTTAACCTCTAGGTATCTTGTGTATTGTGAGTAATAAGCTGAAACATTTCTACGTTTGGTGATATTTAAATTTTAAGGTAAGTTTTGAACATGACCAATCTATGTGGCCCAGTATTGCTTCCGATTCCCTATTTAATCGTTTTGTAAGATTGGTACATACTCTTGGGAAACTTTTTATATTAACAAATATCTTAACATAATTTCTTGTGAATAATAAAATAGGTCTTATATATAATTCTTTATTAATGTAATAAATACTATGTTTTGTTAAATATTAGTTTAGTAATTTAGTGTATGCTATATTGTTATTGTTAATCTATTTGAATAACGATAGGCGGTAATTTTATGACACGCCCCCTGTAGGTTACGCCCCTTTTGGTTAGGCCATGATGTATGTCTAGTTTTGTATAAATACGGTGCGTTGACACGCTGTTAGTTTAGTTATAGTTTGATTACTGTAGCCCGTCCATCGCTGAGGATGGCGACATTGTCGTAGAAACGCGTTTAAAGTTAGTAAACATATTTGTTGTGAGATTTTGTGTTCAGGTCTTATTTTACCAAAATATATATTTAATTTGATATAACGTTAAGTTTTAATAATCAAAATGGTTAATAGGTTTATAAATTTGTATTGCATTCGGTATTTGTTAATATAAAATGTTTTCTAATTCAGTATTGTATTATTATTATTTCCGTGATATTATTATACATTTTTTCTGTATTATATTTAAGGAAATAAAAATAAATTGAATTGAATTGAATTGAATTATTATAGTGTCGAGGCTAGAGAATAGCTAATAATGTTGTAATATGGCTGTAATAAAGGCAAGAGGTTATTTATTTATAATTGTATATTAAGTTTATATTCGTCTCTGGTACTTATTTTAAAGTTATAAAACATTTGATAAACTAATTTTTATACAATTGTATGTTCTGACCTTTTTAAGAACAGGAGCATTTTATATTTAACAAAAAAGGTATTTCTATTTTAACTGCTTAATGTTTAAACTCTAAGTTTAAAAAAAATTTTGTTAGATGGATGTGCTTAAAAATAATGAAAAGTGACATTCTTTGGATCATATGGTGATCATTGTTCTGGACACTTTCCATAATATTTTAATCTTAATTTTCATAAGTTTTCGTGGACCGTTAAACAGATTTCCCCAACAAAATATTGTTTATAATATAAATATTACACATAAAAATGAGTAAAATGAAAGCAGAAGCGGATTCTGGTAAACCAAGCGTATACATTTCAAGTTAGGAACCATTCTGTAAGGAATCACAGGATTAGAGAAGGCTTTAAGGAAGTAATGAGATTTCCAAGTTCCGGGGATGGGAAGTTCAAACTCGTTCCACCTCCTTGGTTTTGCATTACAAATTGTGACATGGTTTACTTACATAAAATACAATATTGGGGTTGTGAGGTTAATTAAATTACTGGTAGTTTAGTAAATGTTATTTAAAATGTATATGGAAATAATTAAATCGATAAAGTGAGAGGTAAGAAAACTAATTAGTAAGTAATAGTAAGATAGAAAAGAGAGGAAACTGTTCGTCACACAATACATAAATAGTACATCATTTTATAAATTGAAAGATTTTACTAAGTCATATTTCATGACGAGATTTAGTTAGTGTATGTAGTATAAAGGATTCAAGTTTAAAATTTCAAGTTTTTATTGAAAATTAATCGTCGTATTTTTAGCACAGTTTACAAATTAAATAACTTTAATTAGTAGAGTTTTAACTTATATAATAAAGCGAAAACTTTGATTATTTAAAAAGGAGGTGGTGACGAAAATGACTGGAGTTATACAAATTAAATTAGATTCATTAAGTGAGTAAATCACTACATTTGGTCATTTTAAGGAGTAAACAACGTTGTCGAGTTTCCTTCCTGAATGGAAAACTTCCAACTTTGTCCCACATCATTCTTTATTTGGAGTTTAATTATAAATGTATTATTTGTATTACAGACTTCTTCACCAAAATATTATATCCGTAACAAGCAAAAGATTGTATTTATATAATCTTAAAAGATAACATTTAATTGATAACATTATTTTTGTTTTGTTTAAAGTTGTCTAAGTATAAGAAGATGTTAAAAAAAGAAAGTGTTCCAAATACTGCTAAATATAAAATAATAAACAAGATTAATACTTTCCTACAAATTGTATTTACTCACTATAAAATTATCTCATTGTAATAAACATAAACAATTATTATTTTATTTACCGTATATAAAAGAAACAAACATTGAATTACATATAAAACTTCAAACTAAAACAAAAATAAAAACATAGTTTATATATAGAAAAATACAACAATTCAAAATAATAACAACATACCTCTGACACATACATATAGGAGTCTCGTGAGTCTCAACTAGTAAACATTGAGTTTAATCTACCTAACTCATTAATTTATTATTAACTTTTACGGTCTAACTTCTATATTTTTCTGCTAAACATATCAAGAAAAATCTAACAGAGGTCATTATTCTTTTCAAATTTATATCCAAATAAATTACAGAGTCTTTTAGATTAAAAGCACTCCTAAAATAAACAAATGACTTATAGCCTATAGGTTCTGTTATATGTTTGCCTTTAAACAAAATAAATTACAAAAAAAATAAAAAAAATAGTAGTCCACCAACTAAAAAAATGTATTCAAATATGTTATAGTCGCCTCAAACATGCAACTTTAATAAAAAATGAAATAAAGTTTTCTACACATTGTTGCTCATCGTTTTCACATGAACAAGCGTATATTAGAAATCCAGTCAAATTGTATTGTTACTAATACACTTTGTAATATTTCGAGACAGAAGAGATACTAATCAACTAATTGGGCTTAACTAGTTATGTTAACTAATTAGCTGTTTATACATCAACTGTTTATGATAATACATCAAATAAAATAAACAATCAGAACGTGTCAATTAGAAACAATTCATATAGTTTAAATGACAGGTTGCTGTAGTTTCTCAATAAAATATAGGGTGTAATAAGTAATAGGATTAGTTGCCTTTATATATCTATATATACAGGGTGAGTTTCTACTGACACCATTAACTTCACCAGTGTGTTCTACTCACTAAATGGAATAAAAAAGTTCATATGGACCCATGTCCGATTCTCAACAGTTTGGCTGTAGTCGCGTATTTTGTGTTTTTTTTCTTCAAAATCATGCTATTTTGCCTCACTATTTGTTTGATAAAAATAAAACTAATCAACGTACCGAATTGCAATTAAAACCATTAGAACAAGAATTAAATTTGCTATAAAACCAAGGTTTTTTGTAATGATTTGTCAACAATAATGCCTTTAAAAATTGTAAATAAAATAAGAAGTTGGGTAAGTAAATGTTTTAGGTTACATTTCAAGACCCTTTTTTACTACTTAAATAAAACGTAAGGCAATATCAAATGAAATTAAAAACTTCCTCATTTAATAAACTTTAAAATGATGTACAAATGTTAAGTTTTTCGATTAGGTATGACAGTAAAAACTTTAAGAAACTGGAATAAAACACGTTTTACTGATTTGGTTTTAACAAAGAAATGTACTGAAATGATGTACTTATTTGTTTTACGAAATCAGCTGTAACTTGGTATTGGTTGAAATCAGCTGTTATAATGGTATTATAATTTATCACACAGTCTGAATCAGCTGTTGTTAATACTACATTGTTGTAATAATTAATTGCGTAGCTGAAGTATTGAGCTGAACCATCTGCTTGGTAGATGATGCGCATACGCAAAGCCAGTGGCAAATCTTCAATAAGCTCTGGGAGTACGTCACTTAGAAATTGAAGGTACTGTACACCATTCAGTGATGTAGGTAAGTCAAGATAGGGTCTTATTAGGCGGTCCCCAATAAGCCCGATCCACACGTTTACTTTGAACCATGTCTGACTGCGTGATGCGTGATTCGCGAGCCATATATGGATTTTCAACTGCATAATGATGCTCGTTGTGGAAGTTAAAAACTCCATCTCGGGTAGATGAAGATTCATTCGTCCACAAAATTGTCTTAAGAAAGTCGCCACGATCAATATGTCTAATCCAACGGCAAAACTGAAGTCTTTGAGGAGAATCTCTCGGTTCAAGAGTCTGAACGCGGATGAAATGGTACGGATGCAGTCCTTCTTTACGAAGTAGTTTTGATACATATGTCTGAGATACCCCCAATTCACTGGCCACAGTTCTTGTACTTGTCCGCGGATCTTCTTCTACTCGGTCTAGCACAGCTTCTTCTACGGCAACAACTTGCATGAAATTGCCAACTAAACTACCATTAGTAGGAAACTTTCCATTTTCACACAAATTCTGATGTACCCTGGTAAAGGTTCTGACATCAGGAATCCTTCTGTCAGAAAAACGACGATTGTACTCTCGACGGCTTTCAGCCGCATTACCGGAGCAAAAGCCGTACACAAAATGCATATCAGCATATTCTAAATTTGTAAAAGGATCCATATCACAGAATGAATATCTTACAACACAAATTCCTAGTTCAGTTTGACGTGCAAATTAAATGATGGCTCAATTAATTATTACAACAATGCAGTATTAACAACAGCTGATTCAGACTGGGTGATAAATTATAATACCATTATAACAGCTGATTTCAACCAATAACAAATTACAGCTGATTTTGTAAAACAAATAAGTACATAATTTCAGTACATTTCTTTGTTAAAACCAAATCAGTAAAACGTCTTTGATTCCAGTTTACAGGGGCGGACCGTGAGTAAATGACGCCCTGTGCGAAGCATGGTTCCGGCGCCCCAACTCTTGGGGCGCCATAAAAAAACGGGCCGGCAAAAAAAAAAAGCTAACTTAAATCCTAAACACAGCATCGAATCTTTATAAAAAAAATAATGAAGCCTCGAGGAAAGGGTCGGAAATTGGGCTATGTCTTCCGAAAAATATCAAAGAACCGAGGAAGGAGCTAGACCCAGTAACAAATGAATAATTGACCTCCATCTATCTATTTTGTTGGTTTATTGAATCAATAGTTTTAAGTAATTGGAATAATTAGTTATTTTGTGAAAATATGTATCATTGCAGCATTTTAAATATATTTTTTTTTTTCACTCATTGTAAACATTAAACATGCTTCTATTTTCAAAGCGGTTCGTTAAGATTAATTATTGATTCTCTTGCCATTTAAGCCTCCAGTATAGTTATTATATTGCCCCTTATATATTAGTGTCCGGATTTGGTCTGGGCAAACTTATGGTAACACTAGTAATAGGCGACCGCTTCTGTATTCACAACATGGGTGCGATTTACCTCACTTTCGAAATTCAAATAACTCTTCGTCTAATACTTTTATGAAAAGATAATTTACAATTACACAGTTCAATTCTTTGATTTATTCTCTACATTTTTTTATAATAATATTTCATTTTTGGTCAATGCATATATTCCGAAATTACATTTCAAACTTTGGCATGTTTTGTTAGGAGCCTTGTAGTAGGAACATAAAAACAGTTATTTTCAAAATACCAAATTTGAAATTGATAAATATTTTTATAAAGTTATATTTATAACTAAATTACGAAACATTTTTACGCTTATGAAACAAATTACAAAAAATGTTTACTATTTGTTATGTAGGCCTAAAGTCAGACGTTTACTGGTGCCGTGGTGCCGGATATTTTTGTACGTTTTGTTGTGACGTTGCACTGGACCATCCACTCCCTCAATCACATTAATTCAACACTAAGTTCAGTAATGTACGTCCGCCAATCGAAAAACCTCTAGACATACCCACACTACTACAGTACAGTGCGTTGCGACTATGCGAGCCAACTACAGTAAAGTTTCATACATTTTAACTTAGCTCGGAATCGAAATGGGACAACTTGGAAGCACCATACATATTTTTGCCAGCCTCGCGCACGACTTTGATGTTCAGCGAGCGCAGTTGCGAACGGCTACAAATAAGAGCCCGATGATCAAAGTCGAAGCGGCCGAAAAGTTTAAAAACCAGCGATACTTAACTTTTATATAATAAACTTGTTTGGCATGAAAAAGTTTATTTAATACAGTATATTAATGAGATTATTGTAATCTAAATAAGACCAAATGTGATATAATTTGGACCACATTTAGTGATTAATACTTCTGGAATAACTCATTTAATTTCACGATTAATTAAATAATAAATATTTCAAATGAGAGGACAACACGGAATGCATACAAACAATGGCTGTACACTAACAAACGCCGTCACAAATACAAGGTCGAAAGGTACCCCGAAAGAGAAACATATTTAAACGTAGGTACACTGTGATTTAGCGTGTGATTTAGCGTGTGTGTTTTATTCTCGTGATAGCCTTAAAGCTTGCTTGTGTTTAGTTGTTTTTGTGTAAAAAAAGTAATTTCTTGATATCTGTATATATAGAAATGAATTGCTGTTCGTTAGTCTCGCTAAAGCTCGAGAACGGCTGGACCGATTTGGCTATTTTTGGTCTTAAAATGTTTGTAGTAGTTCATAGAAGGTTTATACGTAAAGAAAAGTTTGAAAAGTTTCCCGAGAAAGTTTCAAATTTGGAAGAAACTGAACAGCATTTATTGTATGAACTCAAAACCAAAGCTCACAAAAACAGCTGTTCGTATAAAAGACTTATGTTTGTTTACATGTATTACCATAGCAACATTACTTTATAATCACTTTAATACTCTTCAAAACCAACAGCTTTTTAAGGTTAGATTAAAAAACTATAAACAAACACAAATAAAAATGCTTACAGAATTATAATTCAACTCAAACATTGGTTATTAAATATCTATATAGGCATACTGCTTAAAATATTGTTTATATAAAATATAGCATAATTATGAAGTTTTTAATTCTTTTCAAAACACATTTTCGCTATCAATAATAATAATAACAAACAAATTATTTGACACCATGCATAAGCATAAACATACACGAGTTTAAACATATTTTATTGAAAACTAAACAAACCATCTGAATTAAACTAAATGCCATTAAAATATCACATTCGTAGCTTTATTTTGACATATACTGTATATTGTATAATATTTAAATACTAAACAATATATCTTATACTAATTAGGCCTATACATTTAAAATTACAAACTCTATTTGAACCAGTTTGTTACATCCTAAATTAACGCGGATGTTACAAAGTGATTCAAATATCCTATCTACGACCCCCAGCTAATTTAAACCCTCGCTAAGAAAGGGTTAAAAGAAATTCGAAATTTTAGGGTGGTTTGGGGAGGGTGGTCAAAGTTACTAAAAATCCGTACTATAAGAACGAATTGGAATGAAATTTGGTACGTAGCTTCCTCTAAGCCCGTAGGTGCTCGGAACATTGTCAATGAAATTAAGTGAAAGTCAAACTTAGTAAAAGCTATAAATTAAAACGATATATTTAAAGATTTTTCATGTTAGATAGTAGTTTACAGGAATACAATTTTCAGTGCTTTCCTAAATAGGGTAGACTTTTTTTCATGACCACAGTAGGATATGCACAGGTATTCAACGAACACTTAAAAAGAATTACAATTCCGTCAAAAAGACTGAAAATACTAACAACCACGGGCAACGCCGTACGGGTCAGCTAGTAACACATAAAAATTGCTTAGGTTTATAGTCTTTTACCGAGGATTTAAATGTCTGATAAAGGTTATTAACTAAAAAAGAGACATTTTGCCAACTTTTTGTTAAAAATTAGGCCTACATGTGTCTTTAAAATTTGCTATGTGCTATATACAAGTATAAAAATCGTTACAGTAAATATACGTGTGTAGGCCTAATTTTCTTATAAAAAGTAAGCATATTATCTGCACCCTTTAACTCGCCAAAGATATGCGTAAAATAGGGGTTTTAGAAGTAAACATTTCAAAAATTTTCCGGGGGAGTATTTTCGTTTAGTTCGGCAGCGTTTCAGTACTGGAAAAATTACGAGTAAAGCCCTGCCTAAAGTTGAACTTTTTCCTTTCGTTACTGAACATTTTTTGTTTCTTGAGCTAATAACTTTTACAATTTTGTATCAATACATTTTTTAATTGCATATATGAATTCTTTGAACTTTTCTCTACAAAAAATGTACAGAAAACTTTTAGATTTGGGTTAATTTAATATTTTTGGCGAATTTTAGCACAAAGTTAGTATTATAATTTGCTAAACAGCGTATATAATTAAAGGTACTAAAATGATATTCTCTTTTACCTACAATCCCCAAGTTCATAATTATTTTGAGATTGTAATCCAAGCACGTCATCATCTGAGGGTCCAGCTCCAGCATCAGCTGATCCAGAGGCACCACGGGAAAATATGCTTAATGCTTTAGCCTGCTGTTAGTCTTGTTTTTCAATATCAGCCTTTCTTTTTCTATAACAATTACCAGAAGGCTTTTTTTTTTTTTTGTCGACATGTCAATTATTGGAACTTAGGCCTACAGTAATGGGTCTATTTCTCATATCAGTCAATAGATTATGCCGATAAAGTGGTTACTAAAAAGTTTGATGACTGATTTGAGGAGGTTATATGGAATTGTGTTGTGACAGGTGGGGCACGGTGGGGGGTGAAATACTCCTCCATATCCACCCCACCACTCAGGGCGCCCCACTCCGCTGCCCTGTACTTCGCTTTGCAGAAACTATGCAGCTATTTTTAAATACAGACTTGCTGTCGCTCCGCTTCCGGCGGGATTAGCGACCGGCCGGCTCGGATTTTCGGAAGTATACGCCGCGCCCCCCACTCCAACACTTTTAGTTTCCTGCCGCCTCGTGCACTTTTGTTGTTATAATATATGGAATATTAGACAAAAAAATAATTTTCTATTATTCTCCTTATTTTCCAATTACAAGTAGGCTACCACAATTTTTGTTCCATCGCCATGGCGCCCCCGGCGCTGTTGGCGCCCTGTGCGGTGGCACAGGTCGCACATGCCAAGATCCGTCCCTGCCAGTTTATTAGAGTTTTTACTGTCATACCTAATCGTAAAACTTAACATTTATACAACATTTTAAAGGCTATTAAATGAGGAAGTTTTAATTTCATTTGATATTGCCTTACGTTTTATTTAAGTAGTAAAAAAGGGTTTTGAAATGTAACCTAAAACATTTACTTACCCAACTTCTTATTTTATTTATAATTTTTAAAGGCATTATTGTTGACAAATCATTACAAAAAACCTTGGTTTTATAGCAAATTTAATTCTTGTTCTAATGGTTTTAATTGCAATTCGGTACGTTGATTAGTTTTATTTTTATCAAACAAATAGTGAGGCAAAATAGCATGATTTTGAAAAAAAAAACACAAAATACGCGACTACAACCAAACGGTTGAGAATCGGACATGGGTCCATATGAACCTTTTTATTCCATTTAGTGAGTAGAACACACTGGTGAAGTTAATGGTGTCAGTAGAAACTCACCCTGTATATACTAGCTGGCGCGATCCGGCTTTGCATGGATAGACACATCAAAGTTAAATGTATATTAACAAAAAACAAAAAATATATCAATAAATATATTGCGCTATATATTTTCTTATGGAGATGTTTAGTAACTTCAACCCCCCAAACTCCCCCTAAAATGTAGAATTTTTTGACTGCATAGTTCGATGATCTAATGTGTTTTATTTTGTCTATGCATAGTTTTAACTTTATATTCTGAAGAAACTCCAAAGCCGGACATTATCCACTCCATTTGGCCCATTATCACATTATTTGAAAATTTTCCAATATTTGTATTTCTACAAACTAGTACAAGGTATTTTTTCAAAAAATGTTAAGAATCAAGAGATTTTGTTGTATACATGAGAAGGATTTATTGAGTTTTTACACGTTCTTTACCTTAAGTATTTTATAGTTCAATGTCGTCAACAAAAACTATTTAAAACAAACTCACTTTGCACTATTTCCACAACCCGTGTTACCATGGTAGGGGATTGAAATAGTTAAACAAATATTAAAATCAACAAATTTCTCCCAAATAATAGGCCTAAAATTTCACTATCGTGCATGAACACTGTAACCGTAACAACTCACAGCAGCAGTTTTTAGTTTTACCTTCGCTAGTAAAACGTCGGGTTAAAACTGCCCCTAAACTTAAACTTATCCAGCGGATTATTAACGCGTAGCTTCGTAAAACTACCTTGTTGAATTAATAGAAAATTATATTTAAACATAATTTTCACTAAGTGGTTAAGTAAAACCGTTTATTATTTCTGATTGCCTTACTGAACTGGTTGATTTAACTATAATTTTACTTTTTTGTGTACTTACAGCTCTCAGTCCTTTATTTTTCTTT
>JAGFPH010013709.1:11275-25671 GCA_018207615.1 Philaenus spumarius | reverse complement strand
GTTATCCTTTGACCTACTGAAACTACAAAAAAAGCATTTTGTCTGTCGTTAAAAAAGGAAAATATTTTGTTTCTTGTACATTTTTTGTAAAGTTAACGGTTTTCAAGATATTCCTCGTTAAAAATTTGTAACGGCCGCCATTTTGAAAATTATAAAAATAAATTCTTTGTGTTTGGTACACTGGTTAATCGTAACATATAAAATGCTTATTCCAAAATTGAAGTCGATATCTTATCTATTTCCAGAGTTACAGTGAGTTTTTGTAAAAAAAACAAAATGGCGGATTACGGCTAAACTAAGCCGAAATCGAAAAAATGTTATTCTACATTTTCGACTTATTTTTGCATGTAGAATCTGAATCTGCATAGCTCGCTACGCTTTACTGAATCACCCTGTATAGGGTACGCCCAGAATAAAATAGTCTTTTAATAACTTGTAAAATCCAAAATCATCATAAAATACAGTGGGTTCCATAAGAAATTCGAAAGTTGAACGGCATATTGGAAAATGGCGGCCATTTACAAATATTTTAATTACATATTTTTTAATTTCTTAAAAAAACAAGGAAAGGTTCTCCATTTAAAGTTTGCTGTCAGATTTATGGTTTACAAGATATCAGTGGTGGCCTATTTAAAAAAGACACCTGTATGTACAGTAGTAAGGCTAATTCTTATGATCAGGACAGGTGATACAGCGCGTATAAATATATGGGTGTTTAATGTTAATGTAGTTTATTTTATATGGGTAGCTATCCCATTTTAATTATTATTTAAGTTTAAGAGTACTTATCCCATTTCTTTGACTTAAGGGTCTTCTGTAGTGGCGGCAATCTTGGATTTTTATCCCATAAGAGCAATGTTATATTTCAAACCATTTATTTCGTTTATTTTTTATCATAAAATTGTTTGCAAGGTCTCATTTTAAGCACAGTCACGATACGCATACGTTTTGCATTTTACATTTAAAAAAAATGCTTTTGATTTGTTATATAATTGACATTTTGTAAGTACAAAGTTTGAATTTTTTTTCTAACACAATAAAAAATTTATAATGAAAAATAATTTGCAAGCCGGATCCGAAATTTTATAAAGAATATTCAGTTTTTTTTTCAACACTCAATTACAAAAGATAGACTTATAAAATGGTTTGAAATGAGGCAATGAAAAAGCGTTCAGCTCCAAGAAATTGCACTGTTTAGATAGGGATACGGTGAGAAGCGGTTGCGTTTCCGGTTGCTTTCTCGTTTACTGGAGCAGACCCTTAATGCAGTACGCATGCGCATCTATAGTTGTTCAACCGTGACAAATTTAGCGCGTTTTTTCTTCATAAATTACGAGAAAGCAACCGGAAACGCAAGCGCTTCTCGCTGTATCCCTATCTAAACAGTGCAATTTCTTGGAGCTGAACGCTTTGGCATTGCCTCATTTCAAACTATTTTATAAGTCTATCTTTTGTAATTGAGTGTTGAAAAAAAACCTGAATATTCTTTATAAAATTTCGGATCTGGCTTGCAAATTATTTTTCATTATTAATTTTTTATTGTGTTAGGAAAAAAAATAAAACTTTGTACTTACAAAATGTCAATTATATAACAAATAAAAAGCATTTTTTTTAAATGTAAAATAAAAAACGGATGCGTAAAAAATAAACGAAATAAATGGTTTGAAATATAACACTGCTCTTATGGGATAAAAATCCAAGATGCATGGCCGCCACTAAAGGAGACCCTTAAGTCAAAGAAATGGGATAACTACTCTTAAACTTAAATAATAATTAAAATGGGATAGTTACCCATATAAAATAAATTACATTAACATTAAACACCCATATATTTATACGCGCTCTATCACCTGTCCTGATCATAAGAATAAGTCTTACTACTGTACATACAGGTGTCTTTTTTAAATAGGCCACCACTGATATCTTGTAAACCATAAATCTGACAGGAAACTTTAAATGGAGAACCTTTCCTTGTTTTTTTTAAGAAATTAAAAAATATGTAATTAAAATATTTGTAAATGGCCGATATTTTCCAATATGGCGTTCAACTTTCGAATTTCTTTTGGAACCCACTGTATTTTATGATGATTTTGGATTTTACAAGTTATTTTAAGACTATTTTGTTCTGGGTGTACCCTATATACTCCATCTGCAAAAATTTTAAATTTCAAACTTGAGTTCGAAAACAATCGACTAACCTATAAGTACTAGGGGAGACCCATGCGTGCTCCGCACGCCAACTCCCGGTACGACCTTCTAAAAACATATGTTATGTTTTATTTATAATAAAAGTGTAGGATTAATAATAACCTCAAAACTAAGATGGTAAATAATATTAAATGTTCAAATCAAATTATTTCTTATATTTTATAACAGCAGTAATAATAAAGGTTAAAAGAACCAGTAAGGCTCAGGTCTACTCTTAATCAAAAACCTAACAAAAAAGTTATAAATAATAACCTCAAAACTAAGATGGTAAATAATGTTAAATGTTCAAAACAAATTAGTTCGTAAATTTTATAATTTGAATAAATAATTCATTTCCTCCCTTATAAAAATCAATATTTACTTCCACAAAGCAGCTGTATTAGTTAGTTTCTTATTATAAACAGCTGTTTTGTATTAAAATGTTTTTATAACCTTCTGAATACTGTAATCATCGTTATTTACATCCACGAAATCAGCTGGATTAGTTTGTTTCTTATTATAAACAGCTGTTTTGTATAGAAATGGTGTTTAAATATTTTCCATGTTAATCTTATGGGGAAAATCCGACCTTTGAGATTAGCTCACGCCATTAAGGATAAGAATTTTTGACATAAAAAACCTTATTGCAAAACTACGAAATGAGACGAATTTTTTGAAACCTCAAACATTAAAATTGGTCCAGAAATAAGGGAGGAGTTGTGTTTACAAAAAACGGCTTCACGTATTATATTATGAAGACTCCACTATTCGAAGGTAATTTATGAAAAAAAAACGCGCTAAATCCGTCACGGTTGAACAACTATAGATGCGCATGCGTACTGCACCAATCGAACAGCCTTCTAGATATCAATCGTCAATGAATTACAGTAATATTTAATACGTATGGCCTTGCTCGCAGTAAGCCAGCAACACGCTATCTATACGTGTGGCAGAGTGACATTGGTTTTAATATAGACTTATCAGTAAGATTAGCTAAATAAATCAAACACAAAATATACTGTTTCATAAATGCTTGTAAAATGTATACAACATATATATAATTGAGAGACGCATGCGTGCTTTTCACGCCAACCGCTCGCTCCGCTCACACAATTATTTAATTTAACGCAATGTCTTACTCCGGTCTAGGACTAACTTGAAATCATTTATTTAGCTTTATTTCTTTAAAAAAATATACAGAGCAAAACCACTGTCATATTCGAAAGTGTTCAGTGTCGGCTGTTATAACCTAAGTACCTGGAGACCGAGCTAATGCTCGATTATAAGCAGGGCTATGATTTCAATAATAAATATTGGATTATTGAGTTTTGAGGTTAGGCCTATAATATTAAACAACTAAATAAAGGGTATATACAACATTAGGCTTACCTGTAATAAAAATACAGTTTAAAGGATTAACCACAATCTCAACGCTATGCCTCAGAAATAAGTCAGGCCTAAATTAAAGTATTATTTCAATATCGATTTATTCCTATCGCCTAGTTCGCTCACGTCAATAACTACTATTATTGCAAATTTCCGTGAACATCGTTTAGGTTAGGCCTATAACATTAAACAACTAAATAAAGGGTATGTTTATTATGTATTCGTTGCCATGGTAACTATAAATAGATACAACATTAGGCTTACCTCTACAGTTTAAAAGAAAGGAGATGATTATTGTAATGGCATTGAAAACATTTGCATCAGCTGTGCTTTGTATTGTTTAAAATGGACAAATTTCACTTTTTAATTTAATAAAAAGACGTAGAAAACGAATTTTCCCAGACTGGTGACCATTTCCAATCGATTTCTCGTGGCCAAAAGCCTAATATAAAATCAAAAAATCAAAAATCCTTAGACGGAGATTCCAGATCCATTTAGCAGACAAACAATTATCTCTCGCTTTAGAAGATAAGATAATACATTTGGAGCTGTATTTTTTATGGTAATTTAAATGATTTTTAAAATGTAGGAGTCTTACGAGATAAAAAAAATGAATGCAGTTATTCACAGACGTAATAGAACCACGTTTTGGTGAGTTTTAAATTTTCATCCGCCATCTTGAAATGAACTTCATCTTTATCGAATTTCCATAGGAAAAATGAGCTATTGCAGTTTGGCAATTATGGTAAGACCCAAGATCGGTAATAGCAAATGAGCACCGATCATGGTCCCCAGAACAAGTTTTGGTGACTCATTAAAAATCGTATATGTATATATGTGTTCGCACTCCAGCGGCCGCATTTTAAGTCCGATTTATTACAAATTTGGTACACATGTTGGTTGCCTACATCGCTTGGACGAGTTGGTTAGCCAAAAAAATCCAACAACCGGAAACACATTTTTGACCGGAAGTAACTATGTTTTTTTATTTTTCCTACGAAAATGAATTTTTTTAGAGTTTTTCTAAAAA
Source organism: Philaenus spumarius (assembly GCA_018207615.1). Taxonomy (NCBI): domain Eukaryota; kingdom Metazoa; phylum Arthropoda; class Insecta; order Hemiptera; family Aphrophoridae; genus Philaenus; species Philaenus spumarius. The sequence continues at coordinate 21,068 of JAGFPH010013709.1, read as the reverse complement.
AATAAACGTAGGATGTTATTCTGCACATTTTGTTTTTTTACGCGACCTTATAGCTCGCTCGCTTGGTTCCCCCAAAATCGATCATGACGTAAAATACCATAAAAGTACCCGATTCAAATCCATGTGGTGGATTTTACCGTGGGGTTGGCGTGCGAAGCACGCAATGCATTGTGTATTGAAAATACTCCCAAATGCAGAATGTCGTGCGAAGCATTTTGCAGCTATTCAGCACCGTCGTGAATAGACCTATTTCCCAAATTGTTGGTTGAAACCCTGAAACATAGGCCTATAAACTTAATTTTGGAAATTTGCTCAACTCACGTCAGCGGTTCAGCTGCGTGGTCGAATTATTTTTAATCGGAAGGTAGTCGTGTGATACATGATTTTAATGTAAATGTTTACGAACAAACTATGGTCATATCCGTTTTTAAATCAAAGAAAAAACACATCGCATACTAACTGTAATTATTTTACAACTTTAAAAGTTTCCTTTTAAAAATTTGATTAAAAAAATACCAATTGTAATTAACGACCTAAACTTTATTGATTAACATGATTAGAGCGATGAAATAGCTTGGAAAAAATAAGCAACCTAAGACTGAAAAACAAGTTTGCAAGACAGCAAATATAAAATGATTTAGTTTTTTAAATAATTTATTTAAAAACAGTAATTAACAAAAATAAAATGATTTTAAAGAAGAAAATAACTTATTAGCGAATTTACATAGGCTATTGCACTGACCCTTATGGCATAGATCATGAGTAATAAATAGATCTTGCATCCATACGGCAGCAGTGTGGCGAAAATTAGGTTGTCGGGAAAATAGTGCATGACCGCGCCGCGAGGTAGCGCTAGGGAGAAGTCATTGGTAGCATTGGTGTTTCACACAGTTTCCGTCCTTTCCCCAATAGATAGCGCCACTATCGTCGAATTTCCAGTGGAACGAAATATTGCATTGGATTGGAGTTCTATTAGGTTATACAAATACAATGCTTATAGTGAGACATAAGGTCGGAAGCAATAAATGAGCACCGATCCAGGTCCCCGATTTAATTTAATTACATGGACGAAGAGTATATAGTTGTCCAATTGTCCTCTAGGATTGGAAATTAAATAACAAAACCACAAACATTTAGTTTTTCCGGATTGTACTTTTCGAAGACCCTGTATTTTACAAATTCTCCAAAGAAAAGAAGATTAACCAAATACCTTCTTTTGTTCAGAGTTTAATGGTGTTTGTCGAATGGATACAAAACAGAAATGTTTGACTTAAAGCTTACACTCATAATAGCACGAAACCGAGGTTGAAATTGGCGTCTATATCAAGCCTAATGCGGCTTTTTTGCGAATTTCCATAGGAAAAATGAGCTATTGCAGTCACTCTTATGATGAGACTTAAGTAGTAAATAAGCATCGATCATGGTCCCCAGAACACGTTATATATATATATGTGTGTGTGTTCGCGCTCTAGCGACCGCATTTTACGTCCGATTTGGTCCAAATTTGGTACTCACGTTGGTGGTCTAAGTCGCTCGGACGAGTTGGTAAAAAAATCCAACATTCGGAAGTACGTTTTTTGACAGGAAGTAATTATTTTTAGATTTTTCATACTTGAATGAAACTTTTCAGGGTGTTACCTGAAATGCACATTTTGTTTTTTTACAAGACCTTATAGCTCGCTAGGTTCCCCCAAAATCGATCAAAACAAAACCATAAAAGTACCTGGTACACGTGGGGGCCTTTACCGACGCGACGGCCGAGTTTGTGCGCTGCGTGAGTCAAAGCTGGAGGCTTAGGTGCAAACAAAATCTACTAATATATTTCGTACATAGAGGCCAATGATTACATTGTATAACACCTAGATAGGCTGTGGGAGACGATCGTTGAAGCCGACCTTTTAGCGAGAATCTCCACCACCGAGCATGAGTCATCCTACTGCCGAGCGCTTTTGACGATTTCGCGCCCCAAATCGTATGTATTTAATTTGTGTTTTTGGAAAGTAATTGTAAAGCTGCAGTGAAAAATTGTTGTTTTTTTAAATGTACTAAAAATATATAGTTTTAAATATATTTCTGAAAGCCGGGCAGCTAATTTCTATATTTTTGTTTCTTTTTCTTTTCTGTCTATATACAGTGTGATTGAAAAGTCCCGGAACGGTGTAATATATTTTTTACCATTATAGATAAAGTAATGAGACTTGGTATATCAATAATAGCTATAAATGTCTACTCTTTTAAGGTATTATCACTTTTTTATCCCTTAACTCTTTGCAGCACGGCCTTTTATGGTTGTTGTGACCCCATCCTGCACGGGACAAGTTGATGTCCAGAATTTTAGTGAAAGTGATATTTTTACTTTGTGTAGGCATGGAAACTACTAAAAATGACCATTATTTTTTTTTTAGTTTTCCTGCTTATGGAAAAATCGGTGGTGCATGTATGCACCACTATGCAGACCGGTTTTTGTTTCCATGGAAGTAACCTGTCATAAAAACTTAAAATATTTCATATATTAAGGTACTACAAACTAAAATTAAAATAAAGGTTGAATAAAGTAGGTTTGTAATAGTTCAGGTGAACAAGTTTTATTAGTTTTCAAGATTTAAAAAAAGTACAAAATATAAGATTAACATTAAGAAAATTGAAATAGTTTTGACAAATAGTAAAAAAAAAAAAAACAAAGATAGATTGTCATATTTTGGGCCTACATATGGTACTTAAGGAAACAGTCCCTGTTTTTGTTGATGCACAACGGCACATTACACACTGAGCACAACCAGGATGTTTGGACTTGCTTCTTCTTTGTACTGCAATGAGCACAGCGCCTTCTAGTGGCGCTTATTGGCTGGTGCTTGGAGTCTGATCTTCTGACTTCCTTTGGTATCTTGGGCTTGCACCTGTTTCCTGTTTCTATCCCTCTTGGTGAGATTTGATTATTTCTTTTTGGAGCAGTTGAATTTAACTTGCTACCCAAAAGTCCGAAGACGACTCTGCGACGAAATGTTTTTAGGTCTAGTCGAGGAACTGGGAGGCATTTGTGTACTACATAGGAATTGACAATGGCTGCATCAACAAAATAAAAAAAGATTCGATGCCACCACTTTTTGCTCTTTCTATCAATTTCATAAACAGCTTTCAATTGGTCAAAGCGGTCAACACAATTCATATGTTGATTGTAATCAAAGATCGCTACCGGACAGTTGACATTTAATCTTTCCCCATTTTTCTGTAGTCTTTTCACTTCTGTCACCTCGTTTGGGTTGTGGAAGTTTGAAAGCAAATGGACCGCTTTATTGTCAATCCATTTGATAGCCGCAATTTTGTTTGTACTTGTAAACCCTTGATGCTCTCCTCGTGCCATGTGTTTAGTTTCTTTGAACTCGGGCAAGTTCTTCCGGCCAATGTTTACTGTCCCACAGGCATTGATTTCATCTTCTTTTAGATCCTCCATCAAGTTATAGCTGACAAAGTAATTGTCAATATAAACAAAATGGTGTTTTCCTTTCAAGTCTTTAGTCAAGCGCTTCACAACTTTTTCTCCAAGGTTAAACTCCCTGTTATCATCAACTTTTCCTGTGTAAATATCAAATTTCAGCACATAACCTGATTTATCCGCCAACATCCAAACTTTATAACCCCTTTTTATAGGTTTTTTTGGTAGATACTGTTTCAAAGTACTCCTGCCTTTGAACTTAATCATTGACTCGTCAACAGCAACCACTGCACCAGGAAGAAAGTTGTTTTTGAAATTGTCACCAAGTCTTTCCAAGAAAGGCCTGAGTTTATACAGCTTGTCGAATTCCGGGCTTCCCCTAGCTGGCATTAGGTTATTGTCGTTTGAGTGTAAGTTCCCAAGCAGCCAACTAAAGCGATTGACTGGCATCAGCCTGCTTATGAATGGATCATTCAGATCAATATCTGTTGACCAGTAGTCTCGATAACTAGGCAAATCTTTAATACCCATTAGGATATTGATAGCGAGAAAAACCTCAATTTCATCTTTAGTAGTAGGAACATACCTGTTACCTCTCTGTTCAGCGTAAAGATTAGTATGGAAAACTAAGTTGTCAAATATGTTATCGTCAAAAAACATCCTAAATATATCTACTGGTTCTTGATGTTCCATGTTAGTGATGTGATCTGAAGGACCACAAACACTGGTAAAGGTGCCAGACACAGATGGAGTTTCTTTGTTATCATACTTAGGAGCGAGGTGTTTATCCTGAGTAGTGCTTTGGTCGCTTTCAATTTGACGTTTTTTTTTTGGAGGTCTTTTATTTCTCTGTCTAGGCTGTAAAACATTTAACGAACTAAAATCTTGGGGCGTTACTGAGATTGATGAATCACTACCAGGATTTAGTGTTTCTTGTGGAGTAGCCTTTTTCTTCTTTCTAGGTTGTAAAAAACCGGATGAACTATGACTGCGGTATTTTGACGAGGTCGATGAATCATTACCGTTACTAGCTTGAAATTTACGCTTAGTTCTTAATTTGGGTGGAGGAAGAGCCATTGAAGTGAGAGTAGGAACTTGAAGAGAATTGGAAGAGGTTGATGGTTGTTGATAAGCAAAATAACACGAAGGTTTTCCTTCGAGCAAGTCAAAAGATAGTTGATTTTCTAAAGGGGGGACAGTAATAACAATAGGTTCTGGAAGCGTGGTCCGATGAAGTCTGGAGTTATCATCAAATTCATCATCAATGTCAGTGTTAAGCTCTTTATTTGGTCCGTCTGAATCTTCAGCTGAAGGTAAGTCGTCAAACAAATTGTAAGCTATGTCATAAGGGCCTAATATCTCTGCTTCAGCAGGAACTTCATCTTCATTCTCTAAGCTGTCTATTGATTCTGAGTCTGAAGGAATGGCTTCATAGATTATAGATTGCTCAATTTGTTGCTCTGTGAGACTGCCTTCTCTTTCCATTTTACCTGATAAGAAATAAACTTGGTTTGAAAACTTTGTAAAATACATTTTTCGTTACGACGAGGCAAATTCCATGGTCGAGAGTCTCAAATTGTAAAAAAAAAAAAAACTGTAATATGTTTTTACTATGGTAAGGTGTATCTTTTTTGCATAAGATATTTAAAAATAGACCAGAACGAAAAACCATGCCAAACACCCTTATTCTAGATAAAATCATTTTTGTTCGCTGCAAAATTTCTGACACAGGTCTGCATAGTGGTGCATATTTGCACCGGGAAATAATCATATATTAGACCTATAAAAATAAAAGCAAAAATGATTCCTACTGTCTAATTACATAACCAGACATGAATAAATATGAGAAAAGTAGTTTGTTTGCTTAAAATTATCATACATACCTGTAAAATATGTAAAAACACAGGAGAGTTAACTAAACCACGTGCTCACATATAAATAAATATCTCACAACAAAATCAAACCTCTTGTGCAATATCTGCATGCCTCTGCAACCTAGTGAATAACCAGGGAACTATCTACAGTAGTTTCAAAAAACGCCACCATAATAACCTAGCCACAACAAAATAAAATGTAAGGTGGTGCATTTGTGCATCACTATGCAACATGGGACTAATATTTGATGGTGCACATATGCACCACTATGATGCAAAGGGTTAAGGGGAGCGGCCCACGAGGAGTCAGACAAAATTCTTAAATAGCAGCATAGGTCGAGTTTGGTATCAAATTAAAGGTCTTAGTAGAACACATTGCCGCAAACCGGACTTCGAAAGGTCCACTCTAACAAAATTGGCGGCCCTAAACGTGTTGAAATAAATTGACATAAATTTGCTAATATCTCGAAAAGGAAGAAATTTAGAAAAAATTTCGAGAGACAAAAAATGTTTATTTCAAAGTGTTTGACCTAAACAAAGTGCTCCCAAATCAATTTCGTCATTTTTTTTTTTTTTCTAAGATGGAGGAGTAAAAATAAAATTTACGAAATCGATTTGGGAGCACTTTTTTTAGGTCAAGCACTTTGAAATAAACATTTTTTGTCTCTCGAAATTTTTTCTAAATTTCTCCCTTTTCTAGATATTAGCAACTTTATGTCAATTTATTTCAACACGTTTAGGGCCGCCATTTTTGTTAGAGTGGACCTTTCGAAGTCCGGTTTGCGGCAATGTGTTCTACTAACTGAGACCTTTAATTTGATACCAAACTCGACCTATGCTGCTATTTAAGAATTTTGTCTCCTCGTGGGCCGTTCCCCTTAAGGGATAAAAAAGTGATAATACCTTAAAAGAGTAGACATTTATGGCTATTATTGATATACCAAGTCTCATTACTTTATCTATAATGGTAAAAAATATATTACACCGTTCCGGGACTTTTCAATCACACTGTATATATATATATATATACATATATTTGTGTGTGTGTGTGTGTGTGTGTGTGTGTGTGTGTGTGTATTTGTATTTTTCTTTTTTAAATTGTTTTATTTACTCACTACCTCAAACACGTTTTTAAAACATCGAGATAGTTTAAATTGTTTCCTTATAATATGATTGTTTTGTAAATAGAGCTATTTTTTCTTTTGTTATTTAATTTAGTTTATAAGATAATATATAATAATTATGATTTTGTTTGTGCAATAATGTAATATACATAACATAAGGATCAATAAAATATTCATTCATTCATTTTCAGGTTTCCGACAATTTAACTAGTTATAACATTTTTAGGGTAGTAAATGTAAAATGTAAGTTGCTGTTTTATTTCCCATTTTTGTCATTTTTCTAACAATGTTATTTTTCCCGTCAAATATTTTTGAATTTGCAATGAGTATTTTTTATTATTCGTAGTTTACCCAAATTTTCTGAGGCTTATGAAGGTTTTAAACTATGTAACAACTGTTGTCAATGTGTCAAATATAAAAAGCACTATACAAAATGAAGTATACAGAATGAAAATTACGTCTTATATGTTTTGAAAGTATTCAAATTATGAACAGGTAATAGGTAGACTAATCTGAGCAGAAGTAGTGTTGTAATTAAGTATTTAATAATTAAGTAATAGTCAGCAATAATAGTTTTGGTTACAATGATAGGAAGCGGCCTGAGGAGCAGTGGGTATCGCACAGATAAATTAATGTAGTGCCGTCTGACGCGACGAGTGGCCCGGCCGTGCTTAATTTACTCTTGTCTTCAACCTGCCTTTCTGAGTACAATTCGTAATTTTTTTTATGACAAAATAAACTAAATTCAAGTCCTTATTTACAATGTTGTCGCTTACAAAACTTCTCTACCCGAAAAATTTAAAAAAAATTTCACAGACCAACTTTTTCACGTCACGATTTAAAAACCACATACAAGTTTTAACTTTAACTTGTAAGGTAAATTAGTAATACAATTATTTCACAACTTTAAATTGCACCATTACTGTCCAACACTAATGTTTTGTCTGCATGCGAAATTTCGAAATTTTAACTTCATCGTAAGTTGGTCAAACGAAAGTGTATTTGAAAAGCGCGCATTAAAATTTTGTCCGTGTAAATGCTGCTTTTTACGCTTTTGGCCCCCACTAAAGATGGCGGAGTCGGCTTCAGCCGCCGTATTGCTTGTTAGTGCCCATGGCCTATCTAGGTTTTATACTTTGTAATCGTTGATAGAGGCGCTGACTTCGTGAGTAGACCAATTTCAAAAATTGTTGCTTTGAAACACTAAAACATATAAATTACATTTTGGAAATTCGCTAAACTTACGTCAGCGGTTCAGCTGCGTGATCGAATTGTTATTACTGAGACAACAGAAATGATGTTTGTATAATTAGGTCAAGGCCGGATTGGTCCCGAAATGTCAATTAACACGCAAACTCTAGATTAGAAAAACGCTGTGCCGATTGTTTGAATTAACATGTGTTATTTGCAAGGCCGTGAAATCCACAGTTGTGTGTATAGTGGTGTCCTAGATCATCAGTCGACAAGTTTAGAAAATGTACTGTATTGGTAAATTATCTGTCGTACCCGACATCGCCTGCGCTGACGATTGGAAATTATTATTTTGCCAACATGAAAGGTAATGGTGTTAAACCATACATTGGTAAGGTTCCACACTGTCAGCCGTACCAAAATTATATTAATTACTTTCTCACTATACTATAGTATAGAGAAAGTATAGTGATCGCAAAAAAAATCGATGTTGAAATTTTTGTGGAAATATCCGTTTTGGAACCTCCTGAGTCCAAAAAAGTGGTTTTTACAAAATGTCTGTATGTATACAAAGCTAGAGAGAAAACTATTCGATCGATTTCGAACAAATTTTCACCAAACATGTCAATTAGGCCTGTATAGACGCACGGAAAAAGGGTTTGAAAAATTGTGAAAAACAACCAAATTTTCGGCCAAAACACCCCCAAAAATCAGTTATTTTTTTATAAAAAAACCGCTCTAACGATTTTGATAGAATTTGCCTTTTTTATAGCCCTTAATGTACCCTACCTTACGCAAAAAACAGCATGTTTAAAAAAATTCGCGTTTAGCTAATAATAATAATATCTGACTTTTGGGAGTTTTTGGCCGAAAAGGGGGTTGTTTTTCAAAATTTGTCAAAACCTTTTTTCGTGCGTCTATAGAGGCAAAATTGACGTGTTTGGTACAAATTTGTTCGAAATCGATTGAATAGTTTCCTCTTTAGCTAATAATAATAATTTGTATTACTTACTTTCCTTCTTTAATATACTAACCCCTCTCCTATTTTAATACAATTATGAAGTCACAGTTGGGGCTACATACAGGAGTTGGCGTGCGAAACACGCAATGCTTTGCGTATTGAAAATACTCCCAATATGGGGGTTGGCGTGCGAAGAACGCAATGCATTTTGTATTGAAAATACTCCCAATACGGGGGTTGGCGAGCAATGAAATGCACTGTGCCCAAGCCGCTTCCCATAGTGTTCAGTGTCAAGCCATAGATCATGACTAATAAAATAGATCATGCATCCATACGGCGCGGCGGCTGTGTGCCGAAAAAAAGGTTGCCGGGAAAATATTGCGTGATCGCGCCGCAAGGTAGCGCTAGGGAGAAATCATTGGTAGCATTGGTGCTACACACCGCTTCCGTCGTTTCCTCAATAGATCGCGCCACTATCGTCAAATTTCCAGTGGATTGAAATACATTGAATTGCATTGGATCGGAGTTCTATTACGTTATCCAAATACAATGGTCAAGCGTACATAGCAGTGAACGTGTTAATTATTTAAATATGTTTGCGAGAAAGTATGTGCCAGTTTCTGGTACCGTTAATTTTTGTCTTATACTCCGTTTAAGTTCTGAAGAGCGCCTAGGCATTGATCGATTTATTTATTTGATTTGGTTTATCTTGCGTAATTAGGATTTAGAAGTAACATTGTTTCCTTTGTCTTATTTGTGTATTTTAGATTAAGTATTAATATATAACTTAGTAAGCCCCCGTGAAAAATCACAGGCTGATTAATTAGATGCACATCAGACATCATTTAAAAACAAACTATTTAAAACAACATTAAGGCCTACTTATCTAGGCCTGCCTAACTATGCCGACGGGGATTTTTAACTCGGTAAATGTGTACAATAATCTATATATATATATATATAAGCGAAATACCACTCACTCACTCAATCACTCACTCACTCATCACGATTTCTCAAAAACTACCGAACGGATTGAAATGAAATTTGGTATGTAGCTTCCTCTGGGGCCATAGGTGCTCACTAAGAAAAAGTTTGAAAAAATTCGAAATTTTAGGGGGGGTTTGGGGAATCAAAGTTATTAAAAAAACGATTTCTTCAAAAGTACCGAACGGATTGGAATGAAATTTGGTATGTAGCTTCCTCTAGAGCC
>JAGFPH010013709.1:1169-11175 GCA_018207615.1 Philaenus spumarius | reverse complement strand
AAACCACGATTTCTTCAAAACTACCGAACGGATTGGAATGAAATTTGTTATGTAGCTTCCTCTAGAGCCATAAGTGTTTACTGAAAAAGGGTTTGAAAAAATTCGAAATTTTAGGAGGGGGGGTTTGGGGGATCAAAGTTATTAAACCACGATTTCTTCAAAACTACCGAACGGATTGGAATGAAATTTGTTATGTAGCTTCCTCTAGAGCCATAAGTGTTTACTGAAAAAGGGTTTTAAAAAATTGGAAATTTTAGGGGGGTTTGGGGGATAAAACTTACTAAATCACTATTTCTTCAAAACTACCGAACGGATTGGAATGAAATTTGGTATGTAGCTTCCTCTAGGGCCATAGGTGCTCACTAAGAAAGTGTATGAAAAATTTCGAAATTTTAGGAGCGGTTTGGGGGGATCAAAGTTACTAAAATCATAATTTCAGATCTTTTATTATTATGACAATAGTGCTTTTATTATTTAAGATCTATATATATATAAGCCAAATACCACTCACTGACTGAACACTTAAAAAGAATACAATTACGTTAAAAAGACTGAAAATACCAACCACCACGGGCAACGCCGTACGGGTCAGCTAGTTTATACTTATAAAAGCCAAATACCACTCATTGATTGATTGATTGACTGATCACAGTTACTCAAAAACCTTACCACCTAGAAACTTGAAATTTGGTACACGTATTTGTCATAGGGGCAAGAGGCCCACTAAGAAAGGATTTTAAAATATTTGGCCTGTAAGGGTTGAAACAACCCCTAAAACAATAAATAATGTTTGTTATATATCTCAAAACCCCTACCTCATAGGAGCTAAAGGCCCACTAAGTAATTCTTAAAATTACTAAGTAAGGATTTAAAAATATTTGGCCTTTAAGGGTTGAAACAACGCCTAAAAAATTAAGTATTGTGTGTTATAATTTCCTTAAACCTAGACAACTAAAATTTTGTACATTTATTTCTTACAAGATACATATAAAAAAATAAACTAGTTTTACATTTTATCACGTTCTGCTAAGGGGTGAACATTTAGCAACAACCCCTATAACTATAAATATTAATTTAACACCGCCAAGGAACGTGAAATATTTGGAACACATTATTGCTCTAGAGAGCTGAAATTTTGTACATTTATTTCTTACAAGATAGGCTACATATAAAAAGTAAACCAGTTGTATATTTCGTTACGTGCTGCTAGGGATGAAAATGTGATAACAACCCCTAAAACCAATAAATATAATTTTTTTTTACTTTCCTTAAACCTAGAAAGCTGAAATTTGGCACTTATTAATTTTAAGAAAATATTTTAGACGTAAGCTGATCAAAACTATCACGATCTATGCATTCGCATATTAAAGACGTACCTGGGTGATCTGCAAACATCCTGCTAAGACTGATTTACCAGTCTGCAGGCCTAAATTTAGCGGTTGAAAAAAAGACGCTTTTCACTCTGAATTTTTTTTTTTTCGATTTAATTTATTTAGCACACATAACGCGACGAAGACGATTGACGGGCCGCCAGAAAACAATAAATACCAAACTAATTGAATATACATGTTATAATTCACTTTCGTGAAATAATAGATGAAATAAAGCGAGAGAAAAATATGACAATTAATTATGAATCATGGTGATGCAACAAACAAATAAATATTCTGTAGCGAATCACGGGTATTCAGCTAGTAAGGATTATAAAACTGTAGGCCTATTTGTTAAACATTTGTATTTACATATTTATTATATATAATATATATTAATATTATATATATTACGTATTTATTAAATATTTAAAGAAAGATAAAAATACTATCTTTTAATTGCTTTTTATTTCATATCGATAGAGCAAACGATTTAGAAGTTATTAATATTATAGCGAGGAAATTAATAATCGAATATGTTTATCTGTTATACGAAGATGTACGAATGTTTCCAAAGTTTAACGAATAGGTATCTCTTCTTTAAATTTGTATAAACAAATATATTGATGATAAAAGGTTTAATTTATATACAGTTTATAACCTCAAAGCAAATATTATAACGTACTAGCTGGCTCGATCCGGCTTTGCACGGATAGACAAATCAAAGTTAAATGTATATTAACAAAACATATATTATATCAATAAATATAAATTACACTATGTTCTTATGGGGATTTTTAGTAACTATGACCCCCCCCCCCTAAATCTCCCCTAACATTTGGAATTTATTTAAACCCTTTCTTAGCGAGCACCTAGGGCCCTAGAGGAAGCTACACACTAAATTTCATTCCAATCCGTTCGGTGGTTTTTTTTAGTAACTTTGATCCCCAAGCCACCTAAAATTTCGATATTTTAAAAAATCCTTTCTTAGAGAGCACCTATGGTCCTAGAGGAAGCTACACACACCAAATTCCGTTCCAATCCGTTCGGTGGTTTTGGAGAAATAGTGATTTAGTAACTTTAACCCCCCCTCCCAAACACCCCTAAGATTTCAAATTTTTTAAAACCCTTTCTTATCGGCATCTACGGCTCTAGAGGAAGCTACACACCAAATTCCATTCCAATCCGTTCAGTAGTTTTAGAGAAATCGTGATTTAGTAACTTCGACCCCCCAAACCCTCCCTAAAATTTCGAATTTTTTGAAAACCTTTCTTAGTGAGGACCTATGGCTCTAGAGGAGGCTACATACCAAATTTCGTTCCGATCCATTCAGTAGTTTTTGAGAAATCGTGATCAGTGAGTCAGTGGATTTGACTTTTATATATATAGGTAGAAGATAGATACATTAGTTAGTATACATTAGTTCGATAACTCTTATTTAAAAAAAAATAACTTCACAAGAAATTATAACGATCGAAGTTGCAAACATAACCCCAAACTATAATCTACACTGGGTTTGTTAAAGTATTACAGATGATGGGTGAAATCAGCTGTTATATTATATGTCACTCACGTAGGTATGTACGTACGTATGCATGTACGTACGGACGTACACTCGCTTTTATAGGAGTTGATTTCATATTTCAGCAAATTGTAGGCCTACCTGTTTTGGTTGTTGTTAAGTGCGCTATATTTTTGGTTTTCTCTAAGTTTTGTTTGATTTTTTTTTATGTAGGCCTATTGTAATAAAAGGAATGAAAAACCTTGTCCTGTTAGTGGAGGTAACTAAAAAAACTTAAAAAAGTAAAAATATTCTATTTTTAACACTAAAACTATTCCGATAATTTTTGCCGAATTCAATAAAATTTGGTATAGTATCATAGGGCGCTGTTAGCGAATATGAGGTTTTCATTAGATTTTTTCGATACACCGTGTGGCAAGCAATCCGATTTCGAAATCAGAGAAGGCCCACCGGTAACCTTTAAAATCAAAAACAGCTGATAAAAGCCACAGCAATCAAATTATTAACGGCTTTAATCATGGTTACGTGAAAGTTGTTCATGGACCGTACCTCTTTAAGCAAAAGCTCGACCTTTTGGTTTTACTCACTAGCATTTGCTTACAAGCATACCCATGATGTTTATTCATCATGACAAATGCGTAGACTATTCGAACTGCACACCAAGGATAGTAAACAAGTGAATTAAGAACAACCGGGCGATGGCTATGGTCCTGGGCTGAATTTAGGCAAGGTGATGGGCGATGGTAAGAGACGGCCGTGAGCTACATCAAACGTCGGTTTCCGTCTGTCGCAGCCTTGACCCACTGTCTGTCTGTAGTTACAGTATCTGGGGAAGGTGATGATCGAAATTAATACAAAGTAGGCCGTGTGTAAATAACAACACACCGACTGTGTACAAGTTATCGAGGTGTGAATTCTCTGCGATGGCTTTGTCGAATGTGATTGTTCCCGGGGTCAAGACAATACAGGGGATTAAAAGCTATGTTCGAAAGTATTTATCATATTTTATCAACATTATTCAAAAATCGAAGATACACGAATTAATTGCAAGTTTTAATTTCTACTTTAGGAATCCATTTGGTAATTAAATCTGATCACTCAGGTTAATAGGGTGCATTATGATAGGTAATGACCTAATTAGCGAATTTCCATAGGAAAAATGAGCTATTGCAGTGGCCCTTATGGTAAGACCCAAGGTCGGGAGTAGCAAATAAACACCGATCATGGTCCCCAGAACACGTTTTGGGGTGTCATTAAAAATAATTTTGTTGCATTAGGGCCATGTACGTAAACATAATAAATATATATGTATATATGTGTTCGCACTCTAGCGGCCGCATTTTAAAAGTCTGCTGTAGTGGCAGCCATCTTGGATTTTTATCCCATAAGAGCAATGTTAAATTTCAAACCATTTATTTCGTTTAATTTTTATCATAAAATCGTTCGCAAGATCTCATTTCAAGCACAGTCACAATACGCATCCGTCTTGCAATTTACATTTTTTTAAATGCATTTGATTTGTTATGTAATTGACATTTTGTAAGTAAAAAGTTTGAATTTTTTTCCTAACACAATAAAAAATTAATAATAAAAAATAATTTGCAATCTGGATCCGAAATTTTATAAAGAAAATTCAGTTTTTTTTCAGCACTCTATTTTAAAAGATGGATTTGTAAAATGGTTTGAAATGAGGCAATGTCAAAGCGCTCAGCTGCAAGAAATTGCACTGTTTAGATAGGGATACAGTGAGAAGCGGTTGCGTTTCCGGTTGTTTTCTCGTTTACTGGAGCATACCCTTAAGTCCGATTTGGTTCAAATTTGGTACACATGTTGGTTATCTACGTCGCTCGGACGAGATCGTAAGCCAGAAAAAATTCCAACAATCGGAAGAACGTTTTTTGACCGGAAGTAAAATTTTTTTTAGATTTTTCCTACGAGAATGAATTTGTTTTTGAGTTTTCGTCTATAAATATAAATGTAGAATGTTATTCTGCACATTTTTTTTATACGACCTTACAGCTCGCTCGGTTCCCACAAAATCGATCAAAACGTAAAATACCATAGAAGTACCCGGTTCAAAGCCATGTGGTGGACTCTACCGTGGGATTGGCATGCGAAGCACGCAATGCATTGTGTATTGAAGATACTCCCAATACGGGGGTTGGCGTGCGAAGCACGCAATGCTTTGTGTATTGAAAGTAATCCCAATATGCGGAATGGCGTGCGAAGCATGCAATGCATTGTGTATTGAAGATACTCCCAATATGCGGAATGGCGTGCGAAGCACGCAATGTTTTGTTTATTGAAGATACTCCCAATATGAGGAATGGCGTGCGGACCATTTTGCAGCTATTCAGCACCGTCGCGAATAGACCAATTTCCCAAATTGTTGGTTGAAACCCTAAAACGTAGGCCTATGAACTTAATTTTGGAAATTTGCTCAACTCAGGTCAGCGGTTCAGATGCGTGGTCGAATTATTTGTTTATATTGTAATTGAATTGTAGAAAAAATATTAATGAGACAAATTTCATCTTCCGCCTGTTTGAATTACACATATAAGCAATCATTTTCCGAAATATCTGCCCTTAATATTGTAAACTAACAAAGATATGATTTTTTTTTAAATATTAATAATAAAATAGTAACAGCTTCTGATCCAAGGCCTACCGCCGAGATGCAAGCGAGCGAAACGAAGCAACACGTGAGCCGGGCTGGAGGATGAAGTGCATAGAAATTCTACTAATAAATAATTCGACCACGCAGCTGAACCGCTGTCGTGAGTTGAGCAAATTTCCAAAATTAAGTTTATATGCCTATGTTTTAGGGCTTCAACCAACAATTTGGGAAATAGGTCCATTCACGACGGTGCTGAATAGCTGCAAAAATGGTTCACACGCCATTCCGCATATTTTGAGTATTTTCAATACACAAAGCATCGCGTGCTTCGCACGCCGACCCCCGTATCGGGAGTATGTTCAACACACAAAGCATGTCATATTATATTACAGTATACAATACTGTAATCTGTTTTCATTTGCTTTGCTGATGGTCGGAGATGGGTTGGTGAACGAAGCGAGCAGGGGTGGAACCCTTGGTTATACAAGATATTAGCATCAATAAAACTGTATATCTAATTCCGTAAGCCCAAATTTGCAAATGAAATGTCAGCGAACGGTAGGTCGTAGAAAGCTGTGAGAGGTCGCATTTTAGAGGTCTGGGCATGAATTTGGGTCGACTTTATGTTTCCTTCAGCCGGGTACAGCGGCCAGATGACGTTAAAATCGTAATACATCCAAGAAAAGATCAAGGAAGCGACCAAAATGGACACTATACAATAAATGTTGTTTACAGACAGATTTTGTTGTCATAATATTTGCACTTAAAAATTTTGAAGATGACATTATCATTGCGTTTTTCTAAGTTCATTTTTAATTCAAAGACATTTACATATTTAGTTAATATCCGTGAAGAGTATGAAAAAATGTTTCCTTAGTTGTCTTACCATTAAAATGTTTAGATAATAAACCGCTTGCACAGTGCTTTCAAATTTTAATTTCAAACAGAGCAGACATAAAAAATAAATAATTCGACCACGCAGCTGGACCGCTGACGTGAGTTGAGTAAATTTCCAAAATGAAGTTTATATGCTTATGTTTTAGGGTTTCAACCAACAATTTGGGAAATAGGTCTACTCACGAAGGCGTTGAACATCTGTCTGTGTGTACGCAATATATTAGTAGAATTTGTTTGCACCACTTGGCTTCCCGGGTACTTTTATGATATTTTACATTTTGGTCGATTTTGGGGGAACCAAGCGAGCTATAAGGTCGCGTAAAAAAACAAAATGTGCATAATAACATCCTACATTTATATTTTTAGAAAATACTCTAAAAAAATTTCATTCTCGTAGTAAAAATCTCAAAAAATAGTTACTTCCGGTCAAAAAACGTACTTCAGGTTGTTGGATTTTTTTAGCTAACGAACTCGTCCAAACGACATAGACAACCAACACGTGTACCAAATTTGGACCAAATCGGACTTAAAATGCGGCCGCTAGAGTGCGAACACATATATACATGAATTTTAATGACACCCCAAAACGTGTTCTGGGGACCATGATCGGTGCTCATTTGCTACTCCCGACCTTGGGTCTCACCATAAGGGCCACTGCAATAGCTCACTTTTCCTATGGAAATTCGCTAATTATGCAGGTATGTAATAATTATTGTGCGTATTATATTCACAATTTTTAAATGGAAATTTAAGGTACGGTAACTCATGAGACTAACAATTTACTCAATAAAATTACTACGATATATAGGGGCTATTGCCACTACGAGCCACTAGTCATTTTGTAAAAACAAATACGTTGTAATTGTATAATGTGATTGAATAGGAATCGGAACGCCCTCGCCTATTCACGTTCCAATACGCGAAGAATTGCCTTTATATGAAAAAAAAGTAATAATTTGTTTGTGGCACAACTTCGCCACGATCGATACCAAATAAAAGTCAGCGGAAATGTGGTTTGGGTTGACAAATATGCCTTATTGGATTTATTTATAGCTCGGTACGTCAGCCTAGATTTGAATGAAAATAAAATGCTGCAACATAAATGACAGAAATAGCGGTGATTCTGCGAAATTTGACGTTTGATTAATTTAACGCCCCTCCAGAACGAATGTTTGTTTTTCGGGAGATGCTCGTTCGTTTCGCTCGACGCATATTTCAAAATCTACGTTTCGCTGCCAACTGTTTGCGGTAAAACATTAGTTTGTTATTTCTTAGGTTTTATATAAATGGGTTTTAATATTATTTTTCTGCGCGGATTTTGATGAAATTCTGCATTGCATGGAGGGAGGATTAACACAACTTGGATACAGGGGGACAGATATTAACGTCAGGACTTGAAAAATAATTCGATCACGCAGCTGAAACGCTGACGTGAGTGGAGCGAATTTCGAAATTAAATTTAGACGTTTTTGGGTTTCTACCAACTATTTGGGAAACTGGTCTACTCACGAACGCGCTGAATAGCTGCCGCCGTGTACGTTATTAGCGAATTTCCATAGGAAAAATGAGCTATTGCAGTGGCCCTTATGGTAAGACCCAAGGTCGGGAGTAGCAAATGAGCACCGATCATGGTCCCCAGAACACGTTTTGGGGTGTCATTAAAATTCATGTATATATGTGTTCGCACTCTAGCGGCCGCATTTTAAGTCCGATTTGGTTCAAATTTGGTACACACGTTGGTTGTCTACGTCGCTCGGACCAGTTCGTTAGCCAAAAAAATCCAACCACCGGAAACACGTTTTTTGACCGGAAGTGACTATTTTTCTACGAGAATGAATTAGTTTTTGAGTTTTTTCTACAAATATAAATTTAGGATGTTATTCTGCAAATTTGGTTTTTTTAAGCGACCTTATCGCTTCGCTTGGTTCCCCCAAAATCGGTCAAAACGTAAAATACCATAGAAGTACCCGGTTCAAAGCCATGTGGTGGATTCTACCGTGGGGTTAGCGTGCGAAGCACGCAATGCATTGTGTATTGAATACACCCCCAATACGGGAGTTGGCGTGCGAAGCACGCTATGCTTTGTTATTGCAAATACTCCCGATACGTGGAATGGCGTGCAAACCATTTTGCAGCTATTCAGCACCGTCGTGAATAGACCTAATTTCCAAATTGTTGGTTGAAACATTAAAACATAGGCCTATAAACTTAATTTTGGAAATTTGCTCAACTCACGTCAGCGGTCCAGCTGCGTGGTCGAAGTATTTTAACATTGAAATTGTTTGCCAACTTTGCCGTTTTGAATTTAGGAACCGGAGCCTTAAGGGTCTGCTGTAGTGGCAGAAATCTTCGATTTTTATCCCATAAGAGCAATGTTAAATTTCAAACCATTTATTTCGTTTATTTTTTATCATAAAATTGTTGGCAAGGTCTCATTTTAAGCACAGTCACAATACGCATCCGTCTTGCAATTTACATTTTTTTAAAAATGCTTTTGATTTTGACATTTTGTAAGTACAAAGTTTGAATTTTTTCCTAACACAATAAGAAATTAATAACGAAAAATAATTTGCAAGAAGGATCCGAAATTTTATAAAGAATATTCAGTTTTTTTTTTCAACACTCAATTACAAAAGATAGACTTATAAAATGGTATGAAATGAGGCAATGTCAGCGCAAGAAATTGCACTGTTTAGATAGGGATACAGTGAGAGGCGTTTGCGTTCCGGTGGATTTCTCGTTTACTGGAGCACACCCTTAAGTAAGTTTCTAAAAATAAAAATAGCAAGAAATTGTCTGAATTTATTGATTGTTTTAACGGTACAATCTGGTAGCAAATTTTTCAAGCTGAATTACTTAATAAACGTCCAATATTACAAATTTGTAATATCCAACGAAAGTGAATATGCACGGTCATGTTTTTCGGATCACAAACATCTTTCAGTTTAGTTTGTGTGCGCGCTTATGTTTATAATTTTTCCGTTCCTGCCCTGCCTATGCACGGGATTGGGAACGCAGTCCCCGGGAGCCGGTAGCGGGGAGAGACGGAGGGAACGACCTACATTAGCAGCCTAGCCTAGATCTTCGCGATTCACACCAAATTATCCCGCTGTATTACAATGCACGTAGAACTGTTCGTTTCAATCCGGGCGATCGATATTTCGCTCCTTATTTAACCACTGTACTGTTGAACGATTCAACACACAGATACACAGATGTACTTCACAGATACACTTTTGGTCTGGTTTTTATTAATTTACTAGCTGACCCGTACGGCGTTGCCCGTGGTGGTTGATATTTTCAGTCTTTTTAACGTAATTGTATTCTTTTTAAGTGTTCAGTCAGTAAGTGGTATTTGGCTTTTATATATATAGATCTTAAATAATAAAAGCACATTGTCATAATAATAAAAGATCTGAAATTATGATTTTAGTAATTTTGATCCCCCCAAACCTCTCGTAAAATTTCGAAATTTTTCATACCCTTTCTTAGTGAGCACCTATGGCCCTAGAGGAAGCTACATACCAAATTTCATTCCAATCCGTTCGGTAGTTTTGAAGAAGTCATTTTTTAATAACTTTGATCCCCCCAACCCCCCTA
>JAGFPH010013708.1:7376-18584 GCA_018207615.1 Philaenus spumarius | reverse complement strand
ATTCATACTATTACATAAGTCTAAGTTCGGACTTTACTCTCACCATTTAAATGAATCAGTTACTAAAATAGTTTACTGTGCTGCTCAGTATAAAAGAGATAATCCATGCCAACATAATATAATTGAAATCATTATATAATATAGGTTCTCTAAATAAAATGATTATTCAAAGCGTATTGTTTGAAAAGTGATTTATTTTATGAACTTGGTGCTTTTTAAAAATAAATAAATTGTTAGTTTATAATAATAATTTATACACACATATTTAAATACATAATTTATTAAATTGAAAATTAAAATAAGAGATGAGACTGTGTAAGGTTGTATTTTGTAGCACAGTTGTTTCTAAAAGTACAGTTGTAATAAATTTGCTGAACGTTTACAAGCAAATAATTTACAAGCAATTTATAGTTTTTCCACGTAGCAAAGAATAAACTTTCCTGGGAATAATTTGTGCAGTAAGTTATGTAAATTTAATTTTAAAGGAAACAAACTTCATTTTATTTATTGGTCTCAGAGAAACCAGTACTTCTTCTGTGCTGGAAAAATACGCATTACTTGGTTTGTATTCAATAAATAGTGTGTATTCTGATTTGAGACTTAAGACTTAACTTTATTGTGTTTCCAGTTTAATATTTAATTAGTACTAATCTTGCATCAATACATCAGCAATTAGACCAGTAAACGGATTGGTTGCTTAACCATTATTTTTATTATTTCAATTATTTTTAAAATTATTTTTGATTGAAAGTACCATCTGTCCGGAATCAAACTGAATTTAAACAAAACATACTTGAAACTCTAAATTATGGCCAGAAAAAAATATTTTAATACTAGATTGAATGAATAGATTATATGAAGTTAGCTGGTGATAAAGACTGTAAAATACATCTATTTTTATAGTATATACCTTATAAAAATGTTTGCAATTTTGTAAAAAAAAAAACACGTTAAAAAGTTTAACAATTGGTTGTAAAGTGTATTTGAATGGACATTTTTATGTAATGCCTCTCGGAGTTTCTATGTGCTGTATCAAAAGAAGCGTGTGTCAGTCAGAGAGTTAAAGTTTGTGCCACTAACATTTATTTTTTAAAGTAATTTAAAGGTAATATTTTATTATCTAGTTAGTTTAGTTATTAGTCTGATTGCAATTAGTTGAGACTTTTTAGCAAACTTAATAAATCCTTTTTTATTCCACTGAACACTTTGTTTACTAGGAAAGAGGATAAAAGGTAAGAGTGGGTTTTGCGTTTCCTTATCAAATTTAGTTTCCGAGTATGTATACATTTTGATAGGTTGAGAATGAAGAAAAGGAGGAAGAAATTACATTTTGAACTTATAGATAGAATATTTAGTTGGAATATTGAAGGGAAAAATTAGCTCGGGATCCGTCAAACTATCTATAAACGTATAAATATAATCGAGCTTGACTCATGAGAAATATGATTTCTAAAAATGTATTTACATAAGTGCTATATTTATTAAAATTATGTTTTCCAACTCATTCATATTGAAACTAATTTCCACATCAAGCATCCACACTATCGTGCATTTTGAAATTAATTATTTTCTTTGGAAGTGACGTTTCTCATGTTATGTATCCAAACGTGTTTTAAAGTCTTTTAGTGAGATTGATTCTACAGAAATGCATGTAAACTGTTTTGTTCAGAAATGTTCAAGAAAATAAAACATTTTCAATCTAAATTCAAAGTATCTGTTATAAAGTCGATCCCTCCAAAGATATCTAGATGTTGGAAGAGTTGGGAACTATACAAAAGAAGAATAGCAACAAAGCTTTTAGAGTTTCTGTCATGATCCAACTTTGCTAAACTCAAACTCTATTATTTGTAACGATGGCGTCTTTTTATACACATATTGCATAACAGTAAAGTATTAAACTGAGGAATATTAAATACTAAAATATTGTATTACTTTTATTTTGTAATTTACGGAACTAGTGTAGTTTGATATTTATATTTATTGATTACTTTTAGAATTTAAAAACATACATATACATACTGCAATAGCAAAAATCTGTTTAATTGTGTAAGGAGTAATTTGTCTAAGCCAAGCTGGTATCCTGTGCTTGTAAGGACAAACTAACTTGGCCTAGATTTAATTTAATCATGTTTATCTAATTTGTTCTTCGATAACCTGGTTTTATCATTGCTCTAGACTAGTTGCTTGTAGACTAGTTTGTGTTGAAATTGGGTTCGTCCAGTAATATATTCAAATCTATTGTGTGTTGCTATAAATTTAAAATTAAGTTTAAAAAAAGTAAACAATTAAAAAAAGAAAAATGGACAACAAGTTGTAATAAGTAACTATTAATGTATTATCAGTAAGTAAACAATTGTCTAAAATGAAAAGAACACACCAACGATAAATCTTTGACCTTGTTAAAATACAACTTGACCTTCAATACGACAGACATGATAAGCAGGAAAACACCAATTTCTATCTACAAGGCTTATATGATAGTTTCTCTACGAAAAATAAAAATGTTATACAATTAAACGTTAAAAATAATAATTCTAACAGTGGTTTATCATGTGTAAAACTTTGCTTTATCTGGAATTTAGGTTTAAGGGCGGTAAACGGTAAACCTATCGCCTTTACCGATCGATGATTATTTTACTGTATACAAACTAATAATATATCATATTGTAAAATTTTTAATTAATTGTGAATATTTAACACTAATAGTATAGCATTTTAAATAATATTAGGGCTATAGATATAATTATGACTTTCTAAAAATGTTGGTACGAAATACTCGATTATTTAAACCCTGATAATTTAACGTTGTTAATAGTTTATACGATCAATACTTTATAATATAAGGTAGAATAAATTTTTTTAGTAAAACTATTTTCTGTATTTTTAAACTAATTAATACATTTGTGAATTCAAAAAATTACATTATTTTAAAAAGCTGTAGTATTTTTAATACTTTCAAAAATGATTGAAGATTGTTTTACTTTTCCACTGTTTGGTAAATTCCACATTCTTATCGTCTTCATGTAGGAAGTTAAAAAAAGTTATGAAAGAACCCAAGCCTTTAGAGTTTATAAATCCAAGGGATCTGAAAGTAATGTCCCAGCGTACATTATTTGAATAACATTTTCATGTAAACATTGCTTGAATCCAAATCATTTTAAGAACCTACAATGTAAGCTTTAGATTGTATAACCATTATTGAACTAATACTATCAAGTTTAATGCTTTGTAAATATTTGACAGTTGATTCAATATTTAATCTGTTCATTTTTATAATTTACACAATAGTTACTTGCGACAGTCTCTAATCGATGTTATTTGTTAGACAAAGAGGTTAAGCCAAATTTAAGATCATAATAAAGTAAGTATGTACGATCAAATTCAGCTTTATTTTGAAGTTTTTATTATTAGTAAATAAATAAAACGTTCAAATCGATTGAATCAGCAAAATAAAAGTTAGTTTAAATAAGTTATAAATTATCGACAAAGTATATTACTATGGATGTTTAGAGTAATTATCTCCTGAATTTATTTAATTATAATTTATAATTTTGTATAAAAATATGAAATGTTATAATCATGTAAGAAAAAAATTAAAATCCGTTCGTATATAGAGGGATTTTATAACTCTACCAGTACTTTTAAGTACTGTTTGTGGGCCAGTGGTAATTAACTATGTAATTGTTAAAATGTCCGAAAGTGTCTAGTTTCACAAAACAGCAACATTCATTTTGTATATTTTAATCTCAAAAATGGATCGACACATTAAGTTAAAATTTTAAATAATGTTTTGTAGACATAATAAAGCCGAAACTTCAAAATCATAATTTGTCCAAACATTCAACTCAAAATGATGGCTCTTTGAGTGATGGCTCTTTCGGTATATCTCGAAAACCATACAAACTTTACAAAAAAATTAAAAGTTTTTAAACGCAGGTTTTTGTATGTGAAAAAATAACCAAGTTGTGGACAACAAATTTAATTTGGTTTTTCGTACTTATCTGAAACGTACAAGATATTAATGTTTGCACTGAACCAAAATAGTTTGATTCTTACATATGGGCATGTAGGAACTTTCGTATATTATGTAATAATGGTATTGTGAATTGTATTTGCCACAGAAAAAAATACTTACAGCGTTGGTAGAGAGTTCTGAACAAGGAAGTTACGTTTTTGTTTCTCCTAAAAAGAATTGTTTACAGGTTTATATTAGACATATTGTAACGACTTTTATTTCGCGGTCGCTAAAAGATCTTCCTGAATATATTTGCACAAAATTTTAAATTTGTCATTTTCAGAAATGTTTTCCAAAAATTCTGGCACAATCGTTTACAACAGCTAAGAATACTCATGATATTCAATATTCATGACATTAGCTAGACACTCTTGGAAGTGATTTTTGTAATCCGTATTTTGTTCACTCCACCCTATAGTAAAGCATAAGAACACATTGTGTTTATTTTGATTACATATTTGTAATTGAGGTAAATTACTTTTTTAAATTTTTAGTTTGTTAGAATAGAAATAAGATGTAGAAAAAAATGTGAATCACTAGCCGCTTTATAACCCTTTTAAATATAATTCTATTATTAATATTTATATTTACAATATTTAGTTGCTTTTTTGTTATCATTAGGTAACATTATATCGTCATGCTATTAAAGTTGTTATATAAAGTAACAAAGTAAAATTATTACACTATTACTGTTTAACAAAATTAAAATGACACAGTTTATTATATTGTGACTTGTTTTTAAGGATGTATCGGTTAACAGGAATTGCTTTAGTTTCATACTTTGTTTTTCATTGCTATAGTTTAGTTGGTAATATTTTAAGGGGTCTAACCACTGAAGTTAAGCCAATTGGCCGAAATTAGGGAAAAATGTTTTTAACCTGATTTATAATTATTTTTAGAACTTTAGACATTAGTACTTTTCAACCTCCAAGTTGACATTGTTGTAGAACTGTATATAAGGTTTGTAAATAAATAACTGAATTGTTTTTGTAGTGGTTGTTATTTAAAACTATAGTCAGTACATTGGAGAATTTGTCAAATATTTTATTAAATGAACTTATTTCTTCTGAATTAATATGAGAAAAAACGCAATGCATTTGGTATAATATAGCTAAGGTGCTTGTTAGATATAAAACCGTATACGTATTGTAATGCATATACGAACAGATAGCATTTATACAGGGTGTAAAAAAACCTTTCAGAACTTTGGGATATGATTCCTCATAAAAAAATTTCATATAAACATAGGCCCAAAAACGCTTCGTTTTCCAGATATCCGCCATTTTGTTATTTGTACAAAATAATTCATATTTAGAAAACGGTTTGACTGATTGAGTGCAAACTTAGCATGAAGTTTAACCTAACGATGATATATCTTCAAAAAACAAAATAAAAAATAAACGATTAAATCCAATCATGCGTTTTAAAATGGTAGCTATTTGAACATTTTAAACTTAAATTAATAAAAAAAAGTACATTTTAACAAAAAATGTCAAAACACCTTCTTTGTAGCCCTTTTGATTCCCTATCGGATGGTGTAACTTTCAAAACAATCGGATGAGGGATAATAGCTAAGTTAAAGATAATGACAGCAAATGTACATACAATATTGTAGTATTTTACTGCGTTAGAATAGGATGCCGGGTTGAACAAACCAATTATTACACATAACTTAACTATTATCCTTCATCCGATTGTTTTGACAGACACCATCCGATAGGGAATCAAAAGAGATACAAAAAAGGTGACATTTTTTGTTAAAATGTACGGTTTTTGAGTAATTTAGGTTTGAAAATTTCAAACAGCCGCCATTTTGAAACGAATGATTGGATTTAATCGCTTATTTTTCTTGAGATAAAACATTGTTAGATTAAACTTAATGCCAAGTTTGAACTCAATCAGTCAAATCGTTCTCTAGATATGAATTATTTTGTACAAAAAACAAAATGGCGGATATCTGGAAAACGAAGCGTTTCGGACCTATGTTTATATGAACTTTTTCTTCTTTTTTGTATGAGGCATTATAAACCAAAGTCCTGAAAAGTTTTCTTCACACTCTGTATAATACCAATAAAAAAGAACATTTAATATTTTGATTCCATGTTGGATTAGTTTGTGTTCAATGGTTCAGTTCCAAGACAACAGTTTGAAATATTACTACTGTAAAACCATTATTTGGTCTAGTAATGTTTAGAGCTTACAACACGGGTTGTTAGGTCCGAACCTAGGAATTAGCTCTCATGACGTAAAGAAAAATAAATGTGAGTTTCATTTCCTGTGAAATACCAATTTACTTAAATGCTAAGTTATTAGAATATTACCTTCCACGAATATTGCGAACTAAATAACATTTTCCTCTTCCACTTATTCTTGCGCTTGCGCGAAAAGTTTCTTGATCAAATGCAAGTAATATAAGCAATTATTTACAATTTATTGCTTTGTTGTGGTTGTGTAATGGCTTAGAGCTGAGTGAATTCAGCTTGACTGTATCATAAACTAGATGGTTTCACTTTTATTAGTACTGCACTGCGTATATTAGGTTGTTAATAAACTGTTGTATTAATGTTTGTCACGCACTGTAAATATAATTGTACAGGCTTCACACGTGTTAGGAATGTGCAAAAGTTTAGCAAAATTTAAGAATCGCCTTTAAGCGTTAAGGATGTTGGATGTACAATACCAGATTGATAGTCACATATAACCCTTTGTAATCTTTTTTAAGAATTTTAAGATAAGCTGTTGTAATTTTCGGAATTTTGTTAAACATTTTCTTAAAGATATTTGCTTATAAACAGGACGTCTGGAAAACATGATTTTCAAATGAAACAGGAAATCATAGTGGAGACTTTTGTTCTCTACAACTATATTGCAATTTAACTCTTTTGTATTTATGGCTGAAATAAGGCTGCTATTAGTAAGAACGTTTGTGTTCACAACCGATATTTTGGGTTCGTTACTTAATATTATCTTAATAATGAAAAATAGCATTACTCAAACTTGCTCAAAGTTGACTCTGCTTTAAAACTAGTTCTTTAAACCAGACTATTACAATTTCTTATTTGTATAGTCTTAATGAAGTCTTTACTAGTGCTTGGTATCAAGAATCAATAAACGCATAATTGCATTTCTGCAAATTTACTATTAATTAATTCGGTTAGCACAATTTCCTTCCTTTCTTAGAAGCAGTGCACAAGGAAGCCATTGTTGTTACGTAAGAATGTTATACAAGATTAATTGAAGGAGGAAAATGTAATTATGAGAGTTTTGATGAAACCAAACAACTAATTCAATTGGTCTGGAATTAATTAATGTAATACTACACAAGAAAACACAAGTCAAGAGATCGTCATTATTTCAGTAAATTACTACCTTTATATACTATGTGTATAAAAAGTGTATGGTGTTTTTGACTGACAGGTTGAATTAATTTTATGAATCTGTAGAATATAGAATCTTTTGAAAATGATTTCTCGATGTAATTCAAAACAATTTTTCATAGAACTTTGTAATCTGAAATTTTTCAAAATATTTCTGAAAATGTTGTTATTTCCCCCTTTATATTTCTGAAAGTACTCCAGCTAAAATTTTGAAAATACCATTATTGCGAGAGGTACTTAACCACTGCTAATCTAAATTTGTATGAAAATATCTCTCTTATTGCACTAAGGTAGTATTGTGTCTGGAAGCCGCCACCTCGTGTCACTGGAATGTGTAATTCCCGCTAATGTTATAATTATGTAAATTAAATGAAAATTTAAGGAAAATAAGCTTTAAGGAAAACAAAGTGCATCGACTTTCGAAATAGAAGCGAAAGAACAACATAGGTAACACACATTCCGTGTTGTACATTGTACATTATGTGTCTTTGTATCTATCTAGGCTATTCAGTTTAGCATATTTATAGATGGCTGATTGTTCGGAACCCTAGCCGCGCAAGTCAATCTTATACTTCTCAGATTTCTTTGAATAATAAGGGGGTTTATTGGCATTTCTTTTGTCTTATGTAAGATCACCGTTACTACAAATGTTGAAACACATTTTGATGTTCTTATGTTGTGCTTAAAAAGAATTCAAAATAAAAAATCGGTATGTATTTTTATAAAATGGATTAAATTTTATTTCGTTCAGTTTGATATCGTTACTCCATTGTTTTATGTAGTAATTCAGATTTGATAAAATATGAGATGTGTCCTATTTTCTTTATGTCAAAGTTTTTGTCTCAACAGGACCTTTACAGTGATGTATCACATGCCTTTTGGTCCCATTTGAAAATTTTTAGTTACTGACACCCCCGCTAACCTCTTTTGACCAAATTTGAAAAATTAAGACCCACTATGGAGGCTATTCTTACCTGAAAAATTCCTGTAAGCGGAATCCAAATGTTATCAAATAATGTTAAATTGTGAAGGAGTTAAATCTGCCTTTTCACTATTTAAATAATATCACATAAATGTTCACTATTTGGCTACGGGTGTCCTAAAAATTTTATTTTGCGTCAAGATTCTTGTCTCAACAGGACCTTTACAGTGATTGTATCACATGACTATTGGTCCCATTTGAAAAGGTTTAGTTATCCCCTTCACCCCGCCAACCCATTTCGACCAAAATTGAACAATATTACGTTTCTTAACCCCCTCACTGCAACGAATATTGCATTAACCGCATTTAGCTACCTTAACAAATAACCAAGATAAGGGGGGGGGGAGTGCAAGTTATTTTACAGCCACCCTGTATAATGTGGTTGATAATTAAACAAACATGGAAGGTTTGAGTAGGTACAACAATAACATCTATGTACTACGACTTTCTTTTAATAACAAAATGGAATTATCACCTCAGAAGCTCATCATTTAAAACTTGTCCACATATGATTTTTCTTTGCCATTTGAAGGAAGCCTGCAATGAATTTAACTATTAAATATATTAAATGTAGAAATTATAACATGTTGTCCATGTGCGGAAGGAAAGGAGGTCCAAGGGGAACCTACTGAAAATGATTAATTTATATACCTAATTGTTAAACGTTATTTTGTTTGTATTATATTATTTAGAGTTAAAATGCAACATAATATTTTCCCATACATGAAGTTATTGTCTATGAACAAATTTGATATGTTTTTGAAATCTTTAAAACTTTTAAACTGTAATTTTATTGATGTAAGATTTTCTAAAGTTTTTTTTTTGTAATTTTCCTATGTTTGGATTATTCATTCAAAGTTGTATCATTGCTCTCTATCTCAAGAAGTTTTATCATTCTTTTGTTACATTTTTCTAAAGCACTTCTATTTTTTAATGACATACATTTACTAAATAATGTTTATTTTATTTCACTGAACTTATATACTTACACTGTAAACGTGTATAATTACTAAGAAATATAATATACACAAATTATCTATAAAGATGAATTGGAATACAAATATTTATACAGAACGCAAGAAATTAACTAAAATTTTATATAAATATTGTATCATAAATTTTGTTTATTGCACAGGATGATTTTTTCACCAAATGTTATGTTTTCCATTGAGAAGGTATGAATCAACATGTTTTGTTTGTATAAAATTTTGTACCAATTTACAAAATAATTTTTTAAAACATGTCCTCCCCTTAAGCAAAAAGTAAAAGAAGTCATCAAAATGGACATCGGCTACAGGTTTCTAAGTTTAATGAAGGAAATTGCCTTAATTGATCAAAATAAAACACACTACAGTCACGAATTTTAATAAATTATTATAAAGATATACAATTTTTGTTTATTTGTTTCCAGATTCATAATAATGAAAGAACACGAATTACCAGAATGGCTGAACGAAGAATACTTCCTAACTCTTCTTCACCTCAAGGAACCTAGTGCTAAGCTATTGAGCTATGACATCGCACCAGCTGTTCAAGGAGGAAATAACTACTGCAGTCGAATGTGGAGAGTGAAGTTGACTTACAAAGATGGAACCGACGAAGGGAAATCAACTTCTCTCATGATAAAAGCTCCTGTACCAGATGGAATACAGAAACAATTCCTAGATGAAGCCAAGTATGTCGACAAGGAATATAGTTTTTACAATAAAGTTTTACCATTAATGCACTCAGTAACGGATAATATAAAGATGTTCCCTGAAAGTTTTGAATCAACTATTCCAGGCACAATAGCTCTAGAAGATTTAAAGGAACAAGGCTATATAATGTGTGATAGGTTAAATATGTTGGATTTTGATCATTGTCAATTACTTATGAAAACGCTAGCAGAATACCACGCATTGTCGGTGGTAGTGCGGAAACAAAACTCAATACTATTTGAAAGCATCGGTGAAGAAAGTTGTTTTAGTAAAGGAAACCGTACGTCGGGTATTTTTCGTTTGTGTAAGCGTAACTTCAGTGGGTTTTCAAAACAAATTAAGTCTTGGGAAGGTTTCGAAAGATTCAATTATATATCAGAAGACAAACTAGAATTATTCTTTGATAAAACAGCAGATGTTTTTTTACCAAGTCAGAACCTTAATGTTTTAAACCACGGAGACATTTGGACAAACAATATTTTGTTCAAGTACGACGACGCCGGACGGGTAGTTGATGCTAAATTAATTGATTTCCAGGTATGCAGGAAAGGTTCTCCAGGAATTGATTTGCATTTTTTTACCTGGACGAGTATAATGGAAGATGTTAGGAAGAAGAGGCTCGATGAACTGTACGAGATTTACCTGTATTCACTGAATTCCAAACTGGAGGAGCTGGGATGCGATGAGAGATTATCGAAACAGCAATTTCAAGAAGAACTTTCGGCCACTCGCTTCTATGGCGTTTTTGTGTTGTGTGTCATGATGCCGTTTTTCTTTGGTGATCCAACCCATCCTGTTGATATCGATAAATTATTAGACACCAAAGAATTTGACGAAAACGACAAAGCAGCGATGGCTAAGGCGTTCCAGAGTAAATATTTCAACGCGGTGGCACGAGACATACTTCTTCATTTGGAGGACACTATAGTTGAAAACCTATGTAAACCTTAATGTATGTTGTTTCTTCCAACTTTTATACCACATAATATATTTGAATTAAAATATTATTAAAGTGCTAAATAATAGACTGTGTCTCGCGTAAGGTGAATATTAATTTTAACGTTATTGATTTTGGTCAAACTTCATATTGCAGTGACTCTTATGATGAAACCTAAGGTCGTTCGTGGTCAATGATCA
>JAGFPH010013707.1:0-20441 GCA_018207615.1 Philaenus spumarius | reverse complement strand
AAATTTCGAAATGTTTCATACCCTTTCTTAGTGAGCACCTATGGCCCTAGAGGAAGCTACATACCAAATTTCATTCCAATCCGTTTGGTAGTTTTAAAGAAATCGTGATTTAATAACTTTGATCCCCCCAAACCCCCCTAAAATTTCGAATTTTTAAAACCCTTTCTTAGTAAGCACCTATGGCCCTATAGGAAGCTACATACCAAATTTCATTCCAATCTGTTCGGTAATTTTGGAGAAATCGTGATTTAGTAATTTTTACCCCCCAAACCCCCCTAAAATTTCCAATTTTTTGAAACCCTTTCTTAGTGAGCACCTATGGCCCTAGAGGAAGCTACATACCAAATTTCATTTCAATCCGTTCGGTAGTTTTTGAGAAATCGTGATGAGTGAGTCAGTGAGTGATTGAGTGGTATTTCGCTTATATATATATATATTGATTATTTATTTTAAGAGAGATAAAAATATTACCTTCTAATAGCTTTTAATTTCATGTTGATAGATCAACTGATTTAGAAGTTATTAACATTATAGTGAAAAAATTAATGATGGAATATGTTTAAATGTTATACGAAGATGTACGAATGTTTCCGAAGTTAAAGGAATAGGTAGCTCTTCTTTAAATTAGAAAAAACGAATATATTGATGATAAAAGGTTGTATTTATATGCATGTTATAACCTCAAACCAAATCTTATAAAATATTATAGCATACATTAGTCCTATTAAAAAAATCTACTTCACAAAAAATTATAATGATTGAAGTTGTAAACATAACCGCAAAGTAAAATCTACGCTGGGTTTTAAGTATTACAGATGATGGGTGAAATCAGCTGTTATATTATGTGTTACTCACGTAAGTACGTTTGTCTGACGTACACTCGCTTTTATTGGAGTTGATATTTTTTAGTTTAATATTATTTTCGACAAAATAAATATATAAGTTTTGTCTAAAGGTATTTTTGTTTCTGCCTTATAACTAAAATTATTTGATCAGTATAACTTTCGCACATACAATTCGAATACAATCCCAATTTTAGAACTGATATTATGTTACATTTCAACTTAAAACAACCACTCAAATCCCCTAAATTTCTTTTTTTATTTTGTTCGAATTATTAGTGTCTCGGTAAGTTACTTTATAACAGTGGCTATGTAACAGCACGAAACACGTCAGTGTTAACATTTCCCAGCCTACAAAAATCACAAGTTCGTTGTAAAGTTTGAATTTATTCCGGCCCAATGTGTTCTAATTAAGTAACACACTTTGTTTACACACTTTGTGGTATTTTGGATGCTGCCAAGCTTCTCCAGAAATGTATCGTGAATTCTAACTAAACTTTAGCATATATTTTTCAGTTCTGACATGTCTTCACGTTGCCTTGTATTGCAGGTGTGAGAGCTTGTTGTGGTCTTATAGTTACTACTTTATTTTGATATTTCTACATGTAGCAATTAGTGAATTTTTTGTCCAATTGAAATCATGATGTAATGATGTTTTGCAAATGTTAAGTGTCCTTCTTTACAATGTTAAAAAGCTCGTATGTCATAAAATATAAAGCATTCCACAATAAATTATAACAGAGGTAAATCATTCCAATAATATAATAAACTGTACCAGATAACTGCCACATACTTTCTCCCAGTTGAAACGAGGTGGTTATTTAGAATTGCAAAAGTAGGAAAATGTTACCATGGAAAATATTAGATGCATGTAACACACATCCATATTATATTAATATTAAAACTATTCGATCAATTTCGAACAAATTTGCACCAAACATGTCAATTAGGCCTTTATAGATGCACGAAAAAAGGTTTTGAAAAATTTAGAAAAACAACCCCCTTTTTGGCCAAAAAACCTCCAAAATTAGTTATTATTATTATTAGAATTTTTAGAAAGATGCTGTTTTTTGCATATGGTAGGATACATTAAGGGCTATAAATAAGCCAATTTTATCAAAATCATTAGATCCGTTTTTGAGAAATTTTGATTTTTCTCGTTTTTTTCGCAATTTTTGGGGGTATAAAACCACTTTAAATCAAAAATTTGAAAAAATGGAAAAAATGCCTGGAGATATTCCAGAACTACACCTACAAACCAAATTTCAAAAAAATTGGACCGTTGGTATGGTCTCAAGCTATGTACACATCGTTACAGACACACGGACAGACATCACAAAAAAAAAACACTTTTTTGGGTTCAGGGAGCACCAAAACAATTAATTCCACTAAACATTTTTTTGGAGTTCAGGGAGCAGCAAAACAGATAATTCCACTAAAAATTATGGTACTAAAAATGTTAGTACCATAATATCTACATATAAAACAACATGTATTTTTCCTTCAACTTATAATGATATTTTACAATTTGGTATTAAAATTTACTTACTATTCGTATATTGTAACTGTGATAACTCTTTTTAAAATTTTAATAAGGGGAATTTAGAGTTGTCGCAAAACATGTGTCGCTAAGATTGTTACGAATCAGCTGTTTAATGTGTTATAATTCTGTAAAACCACTATTTGTTTCCATAATTTTTAAGCTTTTCCAATATTGAAATGCTAACCCTAAATATTTTCGTTATGAAAAGTAACCTACGATCTCTGGAAAGTATTCTACGTAAAAATGAAAGATCATTCAAAATTGGTTCAGCCGTACTAGAGATAGCCCGGACAAACAGAGTTATAGACAGACGGACAAAAATACACGTTTAGGATGTGGTAACGTGTGAATAACCATATGGGCTTGGAAAAAAGGATTTTTTCTGAAATCTCAGACACTTCAATTTCATTTATATGTTTGGATGTAGATAGCTGTAGGCTACATATTCAGATTAAGGGGCTTATAGACGGGGGTAGTTCTAGCTGCTAGTAGAAGAGGAGAGTAGCACCCGCTAGTAACTCACCCTCTACCATCCCTGTCTCACCAGGTATTCTACTGTCAGAGAGGGGAGTAAGCACTAGCTGCGAGTAAGGTTCAACAGACAGACAGACGGACGAAAAAGTAAGAACGTAAACACAGTTTATATTGTGAAAAATGTTTGTCTCGATCCCAGGAACAAATCCACAAAAAAGGGACCAGAGGGGACACCCTATATAGTTAGTATATTTACTATGTTTAATTCGTAATAAATTACCCGCTTACACGCTTCCTCAGCAATTGTTAAATTAATTAAAGTTTAAGTGAAAAATATTTTATGTTTGAGAGAAAATTAACTGACTTAATTAATTCATAAACACAGTATAACCGTACAAGTGAGATAACATCGACCAATATCTGGAGTAATCAGGACAGCTCAGTTGGTAGAGTGTTACCACAGAAAGGTAAAGGTCCTTTGTTCAAATCCCGGTCTTGGTCAATGTTTTTCCACTTTTAATTTAATTAGTCTGTTTAATTTGTTTTGTCCTTCAATTTAGAAAACCATACAAGTAAACATCGTCGGTACATGTCTTTGCAATTTTCAGTTTTTTCTTTTATTTCTTATCCATACTAATATTACAAAGAGGTAAAGTTTGTTTGTTTGTGTGCAGGGGGTAATCTCTGGCACTACTGAACCGAACGAAAAATAGCAATACTAATAAAAAGCTTCACTATCCCTGAGTAACATAGGCGATAATTCTAAATTTATTTCTAAATTTAGTTTGAAAAAATTCTTAGGTTAGGCCTAGAATGATAAACCAACACATGTATTTATATTTATTAGCATTGCAACCAATTGAATAAAATAACAGATAATATAGCTCCAATATTTCCATTAACAGCTGATTTCAAAATTTGTAGCAATTATTTTTGTATTTCTAGCTTTTAGGTTAGGAGTTTAAAGTGTAGACCTGAGCCTTGCTGGTTCTTTTAACTATTATTATAACTGCTGTTATAAAATATAAGAAACTAGCTGACCCGTACGGCGTTACCCGTGGTGGTTGGTATTTTCAGTCTTTTTAACGTAATTGTATTCTTTTTAAGTGTTCAGTAAGTGAGTGGTATTTTGCTTTTATATATCTTAAATAATTAGCCCAATAATTGGTGTTTTAGTTCATTGTAGGCCTAACCTAAAATTATATTCAGTTTTTGATCCAAATCAGTTGTTGATCAAAATCAGCTGTTTTAAGCTTTTCATACGAACAGCTGTTTTTTGTGCCCCTGATAAAATCAAAATAAATCTTTCTTCTTCTTCCTTAAGATTGACCTTCCATAAGATTAACATTGAAACTTTGAGGGACACTGGGGCGTAGCCCTAATGTCCTAGGACTTCGGTAAATGGCCTAAAACCTTCCCAGGGTTAACCTGTGTTACTATGCAAAATTTCAAAGCAATCGGATGGACGGTTTGGTAACGCATAAAGGACAAACATACAAACAGACAAACGTACAAACAGACGGACATACATTGAATTTTATATATATAGATAATTTGATTTGAACATTTAACATTATTTACCATCTTAGTTTTGAGGTTACTATTTATCATTCACCTTTATTATAAATAAAACATAACATATTATGTTTTTAGAAGGTTCCCATGGGGTGTACCATCCTCAAAGGGAACAAACAAAATGGAAAGCGTACTGAGTCAAAAAATGGGGTGGTACATACATAAGGAAAAACAAAGATGATAAATCCTTCTAAGGATAATAATCTGTAGCCTTACCTTATTTTGGAAAGTTTTTCAAGAAACACCTGAATTAGCTATTAACAGGAAATGCTAAACAAATACAATTCACTTAATAAACAATTTGTTTATTAAAATATTATTTTAAATTAAAATACAAAAAGGATTATACGCCCTTAAATAATAAACAATCTTAAATTGACATGCTGTTAAGTACAATTGATTTTCAAAGAAAATATTTACAATATATATATTAATTAATTATGTTCAAAAAGAAAAAAAACCCTCCCCAAAATAAAATTTGAAAAACCCTCCCTGTTTACAATAAAAAAATACAAAATTACGAACTAGTAGTGTTTACAAATTTACAAAATTGAATACATTCACCATGGATTTGATAATAATTTTATATCTATGGCCAAACTTAATACTAGGTAAAAATTAATTAATAAAAAAAAATTATGAGACGTCTCTATAAAAAAAAGGTATATACATTTTTCTAATGTACAGCCCTTAGGGCTAAGGTCCGAAATGTGCTATAGCTTGCTCCTCCCAATTTATTATTACAAAAAATATTATTGTAGCCTTTGTCAACTATGTAAGCCTTTATTAATTTGATATCATTTTTAAAGTAACAGACAGTTCAAAATTCTAGCAACACTCAGAAATGTTTTTATAATAGCTGGTTGTTATTGTTCCGAAGATGGAAGAGAAAACTTGTAGGATGTTAAACCCATGTGATACTTAAACCAGTGATGTTCACTATAAAAAAAAACACATGTTTTAGTACATGGCTAAAATCATGTATAAAGTTGCATAACTATATCATGTAAGAAACTGTAATTTAACCTCGTGTATAGAACTGTATTATATTTTCCTGTATGAAACTGTAATTTAACCTCGTGTAAGAAACTGTATTCTAATTTATAGGCTTACAAAGAAATATTTAAAACAGAGCTTTGAATACACTCTATTACACCTTTATAAGGCTTAAAAAGGCTTCTAAATCTTATAATGCAAACAGTTTAAGGCTTGTGGCTACGTAAAGTAAAACAGATAAAATATAGGCTATGGAAAAATGAAGTTAAGTTATGACATAAAATATACTCTGCAAGTGTAGATAAATGTTACAGTTAAATTCACACAATACATATTATTATAGCCAACTCAGGGTGTAATTTAGGTTTGAACTTTACCTGGTAGAAGATAGATGGATATCTTAGCCCGTAGACATGTTTTGTAACGAAATAGGCATTAGAC
The DNA here is from genome assembly GCA_018207615.1 of Philaenus spumarius. Lineage (NCBI taxonomy): Eukaryota > Metazoa > Arthropoda > Insecta > Hemiptera > Aphrophoridae > Philaenus > Philaenus spumarius. The sequence continues at coordinate 14,570 of JAGFPH010013707.1, read as the reverse complement.
AAGGTCAGACAAATTTGCCTTGAAACACCATAAAAACACTTCACAAGAATTACTTTAAACAACTCACGAACGCATATTAAAAAAAACTTGCTTACCGATGGTTAAATTTACCATGTCGGTTTTACATTTAAATAAGTTCGGTTTAGACTAAGAGTTGATCGTGTTGTCACTTTCACCTGACATGGTCAAGGCTACGGCAGAAGAATGAATAAAGCAAGGTCGACCGGCTAGCGAGCCCGGCAGGCACCGAACAGCTGTTGTGTGGCAGGCTTGATCTAATAAACGTACAATGTTGCCAACATGAATTGGCCTTGGCGCGCGAATTCAAAAGTTACTAGTTTTAGATTTACGTTTCTACAAACGCTACAGGGGGTTGGCGTGCGGAGCACGCAGGTGTCTCCCCTAGTAGTTTAATAAAAACACACGCTGAATTTGTTTTGTTTTTTATATTACTTTATTTTACTGCTTTATTTATGAGTTACTTGCAATCCTACTTACAGCTACTTAAAAGCGAGCAGAAGAAAGCATCCAGGTTTAAAACCAGCCGTTAACAATTAAGTTGCTAAAAAACCTGACGAAAATGCTTTTATTTTCCCAGTATCTGGAATTAAATCTCATGTTTTATTCAAGAATAGTCGTTAGACTTTACGTTGCCTTAACTGTGTAGGGTAGTGGAGTTGGGCGTTTTACTTATCTCGATGTAAAAGTTGCCTGTATATTATGTAAATCAAAAACAAAATAAAAACTCGAATGATACAGTTACTTTAATTTAAAATAATACCATTACCTTTTATAAAATCCAACGTATGTTTCTTAGATTTAAACTCAAGCAGCCAATTAAATATAACCCGAATAAAGTTGAAACTGTAATCCATTTCTAATACAATTGACAAATAAAAATATTTAAATAGCGAATCATTAAGTATGTACGTTTATAAATGTGCAATGATATTCAAAGTAAAGTTATTTTAAAATGTTTACCTTAAAATTTGTCAGAAATACGTTTAAAAACAATCAAACGATCTCATTTGACTTTGTGTTTTACAATTTTTTTTTGTTAGCTGACTGACAAAGGAAGGACCATTACCTTTTGTAACAAAATGTATAAGTAGAAACAGGCAGCTAGAAAATGTATTAATACAGAGGAATTGGACTTCGTTAAACAATACAATTATTTCCCAAACAACATTTTTTATTTTTCATTTTTCTACATTATCTGTTAGTTGTTTTCTCACAACGATTGTTATTTAAGTAATGATTTTTAATAATCTATACTTATAAAAGCCAAATACCATTGACTCATTGACTCATCACAGTTTCTCCAAAACCACGAGGCCTACAAACATGCAATTTTGCACTAACACTCTTTATAGGCTCTAGACGAGCACTAAGAAAGGGTTTCCGAAAATTCGAAATTTTAGGGGGAGGGGGTCAAAGTTACTAAATCACGATTTCTCTAAAACCATCCAATGGATTGGAATGAAATTTGATATGTAGCTTCCTCTAGGGCCATATATGCTCTCTAAGAGTTTCAAAAAATTCGAAATTTTAGGGGAGTTTGGGGGGGGGGTAAAAGTTACAAAATCACGATTTCTCTAAAACCATCCAATGGATTGGAATGAAATTTGGTATGTAGCTTCCTCTAGGGCCCTAGGTACTCCCTAAGAAAGTGTTTTAAAAAATTCTAAATTTTAAGGGGGTTTGGGGGGGGGGGGTCAAAGATACTAAAAAGAAACACCGAACGGATTGGAATGAAACTTATTATGTAGCTTCCTCTAGGGCCCTAGGTGCTCGCTAAGAAAGTTTTTTAAAAAATCTAAATTTTAGGGAAGGTTTGAGGGGGTCAAAGTTACTAAAAATCCAAATAAGAAATACATAGTGTAATATATTTATTGACATAATATATTTTTTGTTAATATACATTTGATTTGTCTATCCGTGCAAAGCCGGGTCGGGCCAGCTAGTTGTATATAATACTACAGGCTCTACCCAAGCTCGCTTCGCTCGCCAACCCTTCGGTGGCATTTGGTGACGCCAAGGCAAACCACAAAGTCAAAAATGTTGTTCCTAATTTTACATTTTTTCAATTGTTTATTGGAATTTTTACGGAAATTGTGATTGATTAGAACAGAGGCACTTGGATCTAAGTTTGGTGGTGGGGGTAGCTGTGACATGTGCATAATGTAAGTCATAGATAGGAAATAGACGCGCAATATACCCCAATTTTTGTCCACACAATTTCTAATTTTGTATTTAATATATACTTTTTCCGGTGTTTTTACAGGAATTTTTAATATTACATGAATAAAAAGTAGCCTCAAATGTTCTGTGAAAAGTCCTCTACATGTTAATGAAAGTTTCGTCAAAATCGGTTCAACCATTCCGGAGATTAGATCGAACAAACAAACGAGGTTTTAAACGAGGCAATGTCAAAGCGCTCATCTGCAAGAAATTGCACTGTTTAGATATGGCTGTAGAGTGAAGCGCCGGAGTCGCCGGTCGCTTTCTTTTCTACTGGAGCAGACCCTTAAAGTGAGACGCTTTGCGGTTTTTATTTCGTTTATAATTTCTTCTTCTTTATTGATTTACGTACTACTATAAGCCAGAAGTTTAATGCAGCTGATCGTAAAAAATAGAAGAATTCGATGCAATAAAACAGGCAGTGGTAAATTCAAAGTTAAACCCAACAGCTGTGCGGGTTTAGTCCCGTCAAGGTACCGATGAAATAGACATTGTGCTTCCTCATTTTGTAAGTCGTGTTAAAATATTTTACTTGGTAACACCTCTTAAATGGACATTGCACTTCCTAATTTTGTAAGTTGCGTTAAATAAGTGTAGGCCTACTTGGTGATACCTCTAAAATGGACATTGTGTTTTTAATGTTTTGTAAATGTCTATATTTGCTAACTTGATTGATATTAATATACTATGTAAAACGTGAGTTGGTTTAGATAGTACTAATCTAAGATTATGTTTTTTTGTATTATTATTAATACTAGGGGCTCTGGCCTTGGACGCTTCGCTTCGCTCGCAGTTGGAAAATTCGCTAAAGAATCTCGTTAATTTTTGGCTCGTTTGTACATAGGTTTGTAAAATTATGGAACCAGGCTAAAATATATTAACAGCAATTGCAAGATTAATTATAACCTCAAATACATGATTTAGAAACGTAAGAGGCTTTCATTACGATTTTAGTCCTAGTTCTACTATCTTCTGTCGACTAAAGTTTTGAAACCAGGATTAAATATAGTAAAAATTATTGCAGTATTAACATAAACTCAATACTATATTTTAGAAATGAGCCAGGCCTATATTATAAAATTGACTATTAGAATTTATCCATCTTTGCCAAGTTTACCTTTTTTTTCTTGACAAAATAAATTGTTAAATCAGGCCCAATTTATTCTAATTCCAACGTTATAAAACAGTATAAATTAGCTTGTTTTTTTAACAGTAATTAAAAACTATCCAATGAACAGCTGATAAAACAGTATAAATTAGCTTGTTTATAAACAGCTGTTTTGATCGCTTTATTTACTATTTCGTCGCTATTTTGTAACCAATATGGCAACCCATAAGACCCTATGTTAAAAATTTTCAACTTTTAAATTACATTTTCTCAAAAAATTGTTTTTTTTACTCGAAATACAACTATATGGGTGTACTTAACAATTAAAAATATACCTAAATACAAAATTTCTTTGAATTCGTTAGAGCAGTTTTCGAGATACAAAGATAGATACAAGAATTGCTCATTTAAAGTAATGGGATTTAACTCTAGATAATAATGTTCATGTTATTTTTTTATTATTTTTAATTTCAATTTTAAATGTTACAAGATAAAAATAATTATCAAATTTTAGATTAAACCAATATAACCAACGATTAATATTCTTGATAGTTTTCACTTCTGTCTGCAATCCACGACTGCTACATTTCCTTTTTTTTTGTATCTCTTTACGCTTAGTGAAATAGTTGTATAGATCAGATATATATAGTTGTATGGATATACATATATATAGATATATAGTAGATGACTAGTTAAATAAACAATTATTAACCTGACAATTAATTATAAACTTAAATTTACATATATATGAATCCGTTAAACTATTGTAAACCAAAACGCAATGAAATTATATGGCAGTGCATCAATATAATGTGACAAGTATCTCCAGTGCTCCATTTTGTAAAATAAGTTTTAGTAAATATTTTAACTTTAAACCGTTCCAATTACCTTCATAAATGTGCGTCTTGTTGCCTAACTTCTGGTAAAAGAAATTTATTAAAAGTTTGAAACTACTTTTGAGTTACGGAATAGAAAGTTTGAAGGAAACCTAATATTCTGCTTGAAGTTTGTTAAAATCTGAAAGTCGCGTAATTTTATTTCATCGAAACTTCATAATTAGAGCAGCATACCTCCCATTATTGCTAAGCCTTTATATTGTAAAACATTCTTTTGCGCAAATCTTGTTAATACATACATTTTTTTATACCTTAGTACTAGTAGTTCTGTGAACAGTAGACCTCGCTCTTTGAAATAACAAATGTGGTTTTGAGCTTAGGTTAAAAATAGTGTGCCAGTAAGGAATTAAGCACAAGGTTTAGCCAGTGAAACATTATTTACAATTCCCGCGATTCCGGGATTTCTAGTTCTCGTTTTTATTTCTTTTCTTGAGCTTTAACTGCTAAAGATTTTCTTTTAGAGGCATTGTGTTTTATTTAGGTGAATGCGTAAGATAGCTAAAAATATCGCGTTATAGAGGGACAACATACAATTAAATATTTACATACTTAAATAACTCAAACCTAACAGTGTATCATAAGTTAACTAAAGTTCCATATCATATTCCAATATTAGAAATAATGAAAACAAACGATGTTAAAACGTCGTGATAGTGATCTCAACCCATGTACCAACACTTCCCACAGTGTCCTACGGCCATTTTTTGTACGTCCTTTATCGCCGCGAGGTTTCATTTGTTTCTTCTCATTTTGTAATTCAAGAAAAGCTAAGTCAAATACTTTTATGTAATTTACAATGATAATTTACAGGTATACAGTTCAATTCTTTGATTTATCCTCTACACTTTCTTATAATAATATGTAATTTTTGGGCAAAGATATATTCTTAAATTACTATTCAAAACAGGCCTAGTTTTGTTAGCAGTCGTGTCGTAGGAACATACAAACTGGTGTTTTCAAAATAAGAAATTTGAAATTGATAAATATTTTTATACAATTATATTTAGAACTAAATTACGAACCTTTTTACATTTATGAAAAAAATTACAATACTTTTTACTACTTTTTATGTAGGCTTAAAGTTAAACATTTTCCTTTCGTTACTGAACGTGATTGTTTCTTGAGCTAATAACTTTCTTAATTTTACTTCAATATTTTTTTTACTGGCATATATGAATTCTTTAAATCTTCATCTACAAAAAAGCTACGGAACACTTTTGAATTGATTTAGAATAAACGTATAAAAACATGGTTGAAATACAAAAACTTGGAGGATTTTTAACAAATTCGAAGTTTACGGCCATTTTGTGAGCTTACCGTTAGAGATACGGAAAAAAATCAAGAATACAATTTTGTTTAAAATTTAATTGGCCTCTAGCAAAATATTATTAGTTTTTAAATTCGACTTACAGTTAAGCCAAAAACTGGCTTTGGAAAAAAGCTTACAACGAGAGAAACGGTCCGGCCGCCATTTTTATTTTATTTAAGGGGTTAAAAATGAAAAATGGAAAAAACCCGTATATATACATGGCTCGGCCTAGGAATAAGGAACATTCATGCAAAAAAACATCAAAATCGGTCAAGGCGTTTGGCCGTAATCGTGAGACAGACACATAGACACACAGACACACAGACAGACAGACACACAGACGAAATGCCGAACGATCGAGTTAAAACGGAGACCTCGCTTACGCTCGGTCAATTAAAATTGCAATATGGTAGGAAATGTTAGTATTTGACAATTTTGCAAACCAAATTAATATTATATGTAAACTGTTGCCATAAATTTCAGCGGGAATTAATTTACGGTTTTCAGTAGGCATTATTGACACATTTTCCTCCAGCCACCGTTTTTAGTTGTTTTTATTTTACTATGGATGAAACCTTATTAATACATGGCCTTGCATAGTTACAAAAACACTTGAGGTTATGCCAAGAGTACACAGGCACGGAAGTTCATTGATGCGTTGCAGTTTCATCAGCTGTTTCACTAACATATGATTTAGTTGGCGAAAAAGTGTCCATATAAAAAGCATTGAATATACCTTCCATCCCGTCTATACGTGGACGACAAAGTGGACTCAATGCTTTTTATATGGCCACTCTTCCACCCCCCTGATGTTAAGTTGTTCATCCTACCGTGTCAATGAAGCAGAAAATCAACTCCTACAAAAGCTAGTGTACGTACGTACGTGAGTAACATATAATACAACAGCTGATTTCACCCATCATCTGTAATACTTAAACAAACCAAGCGTAGATTATACTTTGGGGTTATGTTTACAACTTCAATCACTATAATTTCTTGTAAAGATGATTTTTTTACGGGTTTTAGAACAAATGTATGTTACAATACGTTTGCTTTGAGGTTATAAACGGTATATAAATACAACTTTTTATCATCAGTATTATTTTCGTTTATACAAATTTAAGAAAAGCTTTTCGTTTAATTTCGGAAATATTCGTACATCTTTGTATAAGATATAAACATATAAACTTGTATAAAAGCGAGTATACGTACGTGAGTAACTTATAATATAACAGCTGATTTCAACCATCATCTGTAATACTTAAAAAAAAAAAACAGCATAGATTATAATTTAAGGTTATGTTGAAACTTAAATCATTATAAGTTCTTGTATGAATATAACAGCTGATTTCAACCATCATCTGCAAAACGAAACCTAGCAAAGATTATACTTTGGGGTTATGTTTACAACTTTAATCAATATAAGTCTTGTGAAGTTGATTTTCTTAAAATATGAGTTAAATAACTAATATGGACTTTAATACGTTATAAGATTTGCTTTGAGGTTATAAAATGAATATCAATACAACCTTTTACTATCAATATATTCATTTATACAAGTTTAAAAAAGAGACACCCATTCGTTTAGCTTCGGAAACATTCGTACATCTTCGTATAACATATAAACATATTCAATTATTATTTCTTCATTATAGTATTAGTAATTTCTAAATCACTTGATCTATCAATATGAAGTTAGAAATCAATTAAAAGTTATTATTTTTATAGTTATTTAGATGTATAATAATGTATATAAATACAAAATTTAACAAATAGGCCTAGAGTTTTATAAACCTTATAATTGTACAATAAGAAACACTGAAGCCCCAACCACAAGTTCGGTGAATAAAACTACACAAATAAACAGAAACACATTTATCGATATAGCTATTCTAGTTCCCTGATGTACATTTCAGTAATGAAGTTACCATCATCGGAGGGTTCTAAATCTAAACTCATTGTACATCTACTTATAATTGTACACAATTACCAAGTTAAAAATCTCCTTCAACAGAAATAGGACTAGATTAAGTCTGTTGTTTCAATGCTTTTTTATGATGTATTTCTGATGTGTATCTTATTAATCTGCCTGTGATTTTTCACGGGGGTTTACTACACTATATTCCACGTCCACCGTGCAGTACAGAGCGCCCCTAAGCAATGTTATCCGTACGACAGTCTCGGCTATACTAACCAACTAAAAAAACACCAACTCCCATGCAACGCTCGGTCGGTTGACGCAACCCGCATGACAATAAACGTGATGTCCGCTGTAATGGTAGTTGCATGTCTATTCTCCCGTAAGATCTGTTACTTCACGGTGAACGTGGAATCGAGTGTAATTCGATTATTAATTCCTTCATATAATATTAATATTTAACTTATAAATCATTTGGTCTATCAATATGAAATAAAAAGCAATAAAAAGATAGGCTAATATTTGTACATTTCTTTAAATATGTAATAACGTATATAAATAAAACATTTTAGCAATTAGGCCTACAGTTTAGCAATCCTTATAATTGTACACATTTACCGAGTTAAAAATCCCCGTCAGCATAGTTAGGTAGGTCTAGATAAAGTCTGTTGTTTTTAAATAGTATTTTTGCTAACGATGTATTTCTAATGTGTATCTAATCAATCTGCCTGTAATATTCACGGGGCCTACTAGTACCTCTTAAAGTAATAACTGGAGGTAAAAATAATAACTCCGGTTTTAAGTATAGCACCAGGAGACCGAGCTAAAGCTCGATTATAAGCAGGGCTATGATTTCAACAACATTAGGCTTACCTGTAATAAAAATACAGTTTAAAGGAATAACCATAATCTCAACGCTATGCCACAGAAATAAGTCAGGCCTAAATTAAAGTTTAATATTTCCAAATCGATTTAGGCCTAGGGCCTAGTTCGCTCACGTCAATAACTATTATTGCAAATTTCCGTGAACGTCGTTTGGGTTAGGCCTATAACATTAAACAACTAAATAAAGGGTATGTTTATTTAGCAGAATTATTCGTTGCCATGGTAACTATAAATAGATACAACATTAGGCTTACCTCTAATAAAATACAGTTTAAAAGAAAACAGATGATTATTGTAATGGCATTGAAAACATTTGCATCAGCTGTGCTTTGTATTTTTTAAAATGGACAAATTTCACTTTTTAATTTAATAAAAAGACGTAGAAAACGAATTTTCCCAGACTGGTGACTATTTCCAATCGATTTCTCGTGGCCAAAAGCCCCATATAAAATAAAAAAATAAAAAATCCAGATCCATTTAGCAGACAGACAATTATCTCTCGCTTTAGAAGATAAGATTTATCGACGGTTAATGATGTAGTACAATCATACAGTCACCATTTTGAGAATATCAAAACATAATATGTACGCTTCCATGTCACTTATTAACTTGTAAAACACAAAGATTGTCATAGTAACAGTGTTCCTAGGCCTTAAAACAAACAAAATATATTATAAATACAATGTAATGTAAGCAACTTTAGAACTAAAATTATGTTACATTTCTATGTAAAGCAACCTCTAACATTCTTTAAATTGATTTTTTAATTTGTGTCTTAGTAATTTATTTTAGCTTTGCGCAGTATTTGAAAACACGAATCACGCCAGTGTTAACATTTTTCAACTTCTATAAATCACCAGTTCGTTGTAAAGTTTGAATTTATCACGGCCCAATGTGTTCTAAGTAACTGAGAAATATACACTTTGCGGTATTTAGTATGCTGCCAGGCTTCTCCAGAAATGTATCGTAAATTCTAACTAAACTTTAGCAATATGTTTTTCAGTTCTGACATGTCTTCACGTTGCCTTGTATTGTAAGTGTGAGAGAGTGTTGTGGTCTTATAGTTACTACTTTATTTTACTTTCTCACTATACTGTAGTATACAGAAAGTATAGTGATCGTAAAAAGAATCTATGTTGAGATTTTTGTGGAAATATCCGTTTTGAAACCCCCGAGTCTAAAAAAGAAAAAGTGGTTTTTACAAAATGTCAATGTGTATGTCTGTATGTATACAAAGCTAGAGATAACTATTATTATTCTTTTATAAAAAAATTTTGATTATTTGTAGCCCTTAATCTACCCTACCATATGCAAAAAACCGAATCTTAAAAAAATTCACGTTTTAGCTAATAATAACATTTATTAGTTACTCTCCTAACATAGGCTTAAAATTGGCGTGCGAAGCACGCAATGCTCTGTGTTTTGAGAAATACCCCCAATATGCGGGTTGGCGTGAGGAGCACGCAATGCTCTGTGTTTTGAGAAATACTCCCAATATGCGGGTTGGCGTGCGAAACACGCAATACTCTGTGTTTTGAGAAATACCCCCAATATGCGGGTTGGCGTGCGAAGCACGCAATGCATTGAGTATTGAAAGTACTCCGAATATGCGGGTTGGCGTGAGGAGCACGCAATGCACTGTGTATTGAAAATACTCCCAATATGCGGGTTGGCGTGATATTACATCAAAGGAATACTAGTTGTGTTCTAAAGTTTATTTTGCATCAAAACATTAAAAGGCTAGATACCGTAAACCACCTTTCTGTACAAATCTAATGTAGTTTATAAATTATTAATAACATTTGCAATCCATTTTACATACTAATTTCTTTACATCTTATACATAATATGAGAGAGTGGGAGAGAAATGTATAGATGGAATGAGATATAATAAAACAATTAACGTTATAAAATTGAATCATTTAAAGTAAATTGCTTGCATTTACAGTTTTATTATTAATCATAAGGTAATAAAAAACTTATAAGCGACATAAATGTAAAACAACCTGACTATATAATACATGAACATATTTTTTGTAAAACAAGGAAAAGATAAAAGAGTGGCACTTAAAATTACATGTGGGAGACAGCTGACAAAGTGTTGGTCAGCCTCTGACGATTTGACATTCTGTCATCACCAGGTAGGAGTGCACCCTCTACTATCAATCAATCACAACCCTAACGTCTAAAAATAACACATCATTAAAACATTCCAGTAATAATATTGTCATTGGTCGAATAAACACAGTAACTAATTTTAAATTATTGTATAATAACTTACTGTCTAATTTTTACAGACACTCTTACCGCCTATACCCTACCATTTAACTGTTGCAATTACCAAGAAATGCAATTAATGCATTTGATTTTAAAGTAGTTATAACATTTTGTAGTAATAAGTCATATGGTAATGTTATGGTCGTATGGTATGTTTTTCCACTATTACAATTAATGACAAATATAACACTACTGTATTAATGACAAGTTGAAAATAAAAATAATATAAGAACGTCCTTTAAATTATGTCTTCCAGTATGACAGAAAACATAAATCTAGTGTGGGAAAATAATAATAAAAGTGTACAAATATGTGGATATAATAAACATATAAATTTTGAAAAAGTATATTATACTAGGGGCTCTGCCCCTGGACGCTTCGCGTCCCAACCCCGCCTCGGCCTTCGGCCTCAAATGGCTGCTTCGCTTTGCTCGCAGAAAATTCGCTAAAGAATCTCGTTAATCTTTGGCTCGTTTGTACATAGGTGACCGAGCACAAATCAGCTGTATTTGGCAGCTGACTCTAACTCATTAAACATTATATCCATTAGATTAACATGGGAAATTTGATGGATTGTTTGGCGGAGCTCCTTCTCGGGTTAATAGCGTCTAAAGGGATGATTGGATCTTGAATCTGACAGAAAATCACTTCTTTGAAATTTAATTTTCTACAACTTTTTATTTAACATTTTTTGCTATCTCTTACCGTTTTCTTACTAAATGCGCTCAAAGTGATAAAATTAAGAAATAGAAAAAATCTAAACAATCTTTCCCGCCCAAGAGGTACTTGCAAAATTAAAAAATGTTAAATTCTGGCAATTTTCCCAGAAGTTTCTCGTCGAGAGCTTTAATTCAAGTATGAGGTCGAGGGGGTACGATTACGGGAAGTGCCTAATAATTAATGTCAGTGAATCGGTGAAATCGTCTAGCTTTAAGGACTTTGCGCGGAGTCTCCCATCTCGGATGAATAGTGGCTAAATGGATGATTGGATCTTGAATCTGATGGAAAATCTTTCTTTGAAATTAAATTTTCTACAACTTTTGTATTTAACATTTTTTGCTATCTTTTACCGCTTTCTTACTAAATACGCTCAAAGTGAGAAAATGAAGAAATTGAAAAAATCTAAAAAATCTTTCCCGCCCAAAAGGTACTTCCAAAGTTGAAAAATGTTAAATTCTGGCAATTTTCCCAAAAGTTTCTCGTCGAGAGCTTTAATTCAAGTATGAGGTCGAGGGGGGTACGATTACGGGAAGTGCCTAATAATTAATGTCAGTGAATCGGTGAAATCGTCTAGCTTTAAGAACGTTGGGCGGAGCTTCCCTTCTCGGATGAATAGTGGCTAAATGGATGATTGGATCTTAAATCTGATGAAAAATCGTTAGTCTGAAATTAAATTATCTACAACTTTTGTATTTAACATTTTTTGCTATCTCTTACCGTTTTCTTACAAAACGCGCTCAAAGTGAAAAAATTAAAAAATTTAAAACATCTAAAAAATCTTCCCCGCTCAAAAGGTGCTTGAAAAATTACAAAATGTTAATTTCTGGCAATTTTCCCAAACTTTTCTCGTCGAGAGCTTTAATTCAAGTATAAGGTTGACCGGGGTCCGATTACGGGAAGTGCCTAATAATAATAATAATAATTAATGTCAATGAATCAGTGTTACCGTCTAGCTTTATATAAGTAGATTACATTTTTTATTAATAATTCAGAACGTATTTGTTTAATATCACATCAATAACGTAAAAATTTAATTTTTAACATTTTGAATCAAGAAAATACTAATAGGCCTAAATATTACAATATTTAATGGTAAAGTTAATTTTGAATTAGGTTGAAACATACACCATTGACATTCCTAATACGATTTCAAATTATATGTTTTGATGACTACTTCATTACCACAAGATGCAGTTTAGGGACGGTTTAAAGATGAATTAGTAGAAACACGCCGGTCAGATGAACTCCACTAAGCACCACTTGATTCAATTCCAGTCTCTAATTAGTTAGCTAATCTAGTTATCCACAGTCCCAGTGGTAAGGATATTACTGCACGATCGTAGGATTGCTTGCATCTAAGCCCAATTAGTTACTCGAAATAATTTTGGATCGATTTAATTAATTACTTTTCAAATATTTTAAGTTACCATGACAGTTATATTATAAGTAAGTACTGTGTATAGTTTGTAGAATTGTTTTATATTTGTGTTGTTATTAAATATAAGTTATCTTTAACCAACCATTCCTAAACTGTTTTTCAAAATAGTGTTTATTAAATAATATTAAACTAGGGAAGACCCCTGCGTGCTCCGCACGCCATCCCTGTTGGACCCTTCTATCACGTTGTCTTTACAATAAAGGATAGGATTAATAATAATCTCATAGCTAAGATGATAAATAATGTTAAAATTATTATTAATCAAATTATCATAATAATAAATTATGTATAATCAAATTATGTATACTATTTGATATCATCAGTTACAATAAAGGTGAAAAACCGGCACGTCTATACTTAAACGAAACTCAAACTAAAAGTTAGAAATAAAATAATTGTTTTAAATTTTGAAATCAGCTGTTAATGTAAATATTCGAGCAAACAGCTGATTTCTGTACCAACGCCAAACATATTTAATAATTATTTATTATGGCGCGCCCTTTTCTATACAATATTTAGTACAGTTTTTTTTTTCGCCCAACAGTTACAAAAACCAGTTAAAAATGTTAGCGGCGTAAATGTTCTAAATTTTTATCATTCGATTGAGCTCTCAACTTCATACCTTTTTAGTTTTTAAAATAAATAAAAAACGAACAAATTTAATAAAATTTTAATTTTTATGGCCCCGAAATATAAAAAAAAATAATGCTTGATGACATATCTAAAGGTATAAAGAAACAAATTTAAAATTAAATCATCAAAATCGGGCCATTAGGAGAGGCTGGGCGATTGGAAATAGGTTTTTGATAAAAACATTTTTTAAATAAAGATGATACTCTATAGTTATAATGTTTAAATTGATTTTTGGTTGTTGTTTTTTTTTTTTTTTTATAAAGGAAAGCAAAATGACTATACAAATAATTTTAAAACGAAGAAGCAAATAATAAATTACCGTATCCGATAATTAAACTTCGTAAGACATTAAATAAAAACAAACTATGCTGATGGGCATTTTCAACTCGGTAATTGTGTACAATAATAAGGATTATAAAACTGTAGGCCTATTTGTTAAACATGTTTATTTACATACGTTATTATATATTTAAAAAAAGATAAAAATAATATCTTTTAATTGCTTTTTATTTCATGTTGATAGATCGAATGATGAATTAGAAATTATTATTATTATATTGAAGAAATTAATAATTGAATATGTTACACGAAGATGTACGAATGTTTCTGAAGATAAACGAATAAGTATATCTTCTTTAAATTTGTATAAACTAATATATTGATGATAAAAGGTTGTATTTATATACAGTTTATAACCTCAAAGCAAATATTATAACGTATATTATAGCATACGATAGTTCTATAACTCATATTTAAAAAGAAACCAACTTCACAAGAAATTATAACGATTGATATTGTAAACATAACCCCATACTTTAATCTACACTGGGTTTGTTTAAGTATTACAGATGATGGGTGAAATTATCTGTTATATATAACTCACGTACGTACAATCGCTTTTGTAGGAGTTTATTGTCTTTTTTTTCTTATAGCCCAGTCGGTATAGGTTACAACTACCAGTAATTTGCAATACGGCTGAATTTTTTTTTATAAGTACATTAAAGTATGTAGATTAACATAAAAAAAGTTTACCAGTCTATCGATTTTCCAAAGTCGAAAAAAAATCGATTATCATTTTTTTTCGATTATTCTTAATATTTCGAGCTGGGATGAAGATAGAGGAAAATAAAAATACCACCGTGTAG
>JAGFPH010013705.1:14260-25687 GCA_018207615.1 Philaenus spumarius | reverse complement strand
ATACAACCTCAGTTGAATGATTAAGCTGCTTAAATGTGTGTCTAACTCAAAGTCAAAGTAAAAAGTCTTAGCAAATTCTTTTGAATATACTGAGTATCTCGCAACCATTTGACAAAACTTTACCATTCTATTCAGCATGTCAAAACTAGCAAATAAGATGTGTCCTATCTTCCTTAGTTTAGAAGTTGTTTGTCTGTATTTTTTTAAGACAAATTTTAATCTTTTGAATGGCTTAAGAAACTCATGAAACTAAGCATGCAAATTTATCACATTGGTTTACACAAAGTTGCAAAATTTAATAATGCTGCAGTTATCCATACCAATATGGCGGCAGTTCAAACTGTTTTTAATTTGAATATTTAAAAAACTAAACATTTTACGAGAAAATTTTTAGATACAAATAATGAAGACGATCTAAAGACAAATCAAACGATGTGTCACGTTTTATTGGTGAGTTAAGGATAACTGAGAAAACAATAATTCTGGCTAAAAGTATTTTCCGTGATTGTCTTTAAATTGTACACTTTTTTGTATGTTAAAGATGTTTCACAAAATAATTTGTTTGAATAAACATGTTCAGATAAACATTTTTTATCATTCTACAGTGATACGTTTTGTACATTTAAAGCACACTGTTGCCTTCAGCAAGGTTTCGTCCTTCTAACTGTGAAGTTTCATAATTTTTGAATGATGTTTATTGGTATAAAAGACGTGATATGTTAAGTGGGCACTCCACCTTTAAAAAAAAAGTCTTTATTTTTTAAGCAAATCTAATTATTATTTTACGTTTTATAATATGAGTGTTGGTTATAGTGACTTTTCCATAAGTTTTGGCCCCTCTCCCCCCTCCCCCCCCCCGGGGGCGGGTTAATTTTTACGGATTTAATTAGGTTTCACTGAGGCAGACATAACTCAAGTTGTATTTGAGATAGCCTCATTTTTATTTTTTTATTTTGAAGAGGGCATTCCACTCTACAACCTGTAGTATGGATATTAAATTATATAAAATATTTCTGTAAAAAATATGTTATTTAATTTTTTTATAAAAAATTTTAGTAAAATCTTTTTTTAATCATTTTTTAAAATGTTTACTATAGGAACTAATGTATAGCCATACTACAGGTTTTACAATGAAATGCCCTCTTCGAAATAAAAAAAAATATGAGGCTATCTCAAATACAACTTGAGTCATGTCAGCCACAGTAAATGAAAACGTGAGAAACAAAACTTTCGGAAAACGGCCTAGAAAAAAACTCAGTTATTTGGAGAATATACAAGTACGCGTTTCGTTTTTAGATAAAATAAACTAATTATAAGCATATTATCTATACTTATTATATATCAAATTGTTCAGAAAATCACAGGGAGCAAAACTAGGTGAAGAAAAAAGAAATGTAAGTTTGTATTCATTTTTATCAATATTAAGGTGGAGTGCCCAATTATTAAGCGGTGTCGATTGCTCGCGCGAGTCAAGAGCAGCGGTCTTGCCGAGTTTTGGCCGCTAATGGCGGACTCTACCGGCTTCACTGCCCCGCATGCATTCAGTATAGGGAAATCCACTCTATATAACTCTGTTCCTCTCTGGTTCTTTGTTAATAATTATTTAACTTTTTTCAATTTTGCGCATCGTATATCCGCTAGCGCGCCGCAGTCTACAGATGTCCTCCCGGTAAGTTTAAAAAGGTTATTTTAAACAAACTGTAATAATATATAGATATATGAATTCCCGGCCTTTCATGTACGTCTTTCCATTGCTAAAATATCTTATATTAACTGATTTGTTTTAATTACTACTATCGTTAAGTGATCAGGGTCTTTAATGAAAACATAACAAACCCTTTAATTTAACCGCTTTACAAGCACATCTGATTTCTTTTATGCTTATGATTACATTCCTAATATTTCTTTAGGTTTATCTTTTTCGATTGACCAAAGCACAAAATTAAAGGCCCCTAACTTTTTACTTCTCGTGTTTGTTTTGAGAAAAAATTAAATTATAAACTACTTCCCATGTCAACCAGAATGCAATGCTTTACACTTGTCACATCGATTTAAAAAAAAATCTTTTCGTTGCTTAAATTTCTTCCAGCTATTGTTTTGGTTTATATTTAATGTTTTAGCCTTTATAACAAATTTCCCAAACGGCTGATTTTTTTACGAAACTCCACTGTTTCAATAATTTATCTATCAGTAAAAGGTGCATTATAAATCAAAATAGATTAATAATTTTAATACACAAACATACAGACAAACAATAAATAAATACAATGCCTATTAATTTGAAAGCGTTTACAAATGTTTACATTTGTTACGATTTACAGAACTAATGGTGAAAGATTTGTCGCCCATAAATCCTAGCAGACAGTTCGGTGTTGCTACTACAGAAAATATTGCGGCATTAGACCTAATGTCAGAAAGGAACGGATCGATTGCTTCCAAAGGTCGACGGAAAGTTATTTAGGGCATCTAATTGGCGTGTTGCCAGAACAAAGAACTTGTACTCCTGAAGAACTAGTGTAGTGGTAAGCGCAATTGGAAAATACACTCGTTGTGGAGATTACTTTGTTTAAACGGGTTTGCTTTTCTGTTTAAGACAATTATTTGTGATACTGTTTGACCTCTAAATAATTGGCAAACGGACAACTAGAACAACAGACCAAAATGCCGCAACAAAATTTTGTGCTGTAAATACGATGTACGATGTACTGTAAAGCTCTTCGTACAATGCTATGATGCTGCAGAGGTTGTTTGCTGTGGTTGGTAGACAAGCACATTAGTACGGTAACTTGTAAGCGAAGATAACGCTAAACTCCATAATAGACTAAAACGATAAAATGTATTTCCAATTGCTCAATATTGTTTAGGTCCGAGGAATTTTCTAATCAGTTTTTCTGTACATGATTAATAGTTCCAAGTTTGGAGTTGGAAATTGTATAAAACTTTATCACTTAAGTGTAATGAAAACATGTTACGGGGTATTTTACTCCACCAGACCTTGTACTTAGGCGTGACTCATACAAATTTCACCTCTAAACGTCTTACCCCATTGTAATACATTTTGTACCCTAATATTCTTCGTTATTTTGGAGTGAAATATAATGAACACGTTTTTGTTAAAATCTTTTCCTAAGTGGAAGGGTAGATCATACATTTGTTTATTTATTAGGTTAGTTGATATACGATTTTCGTAAATAATCCACAAAGCAAACTCAGACCTTCAAGAGTAATAGGCTACAAACTAGCAGATGGTTAGGACATGAGGAAATATGGAGGAATCTAGAGTCCCCAAAAGTATTTTTCCAACTATCAGGAAGAGCTAAAAGAGCACGTCATCTGAGGCAAACATTGCTGGATAATTTGGAGAGCGATCTGATCAGAATATCTCAACAGGATGGAAAAGATTAAAATGGTTAAAGATAAATGGTTAAATTTAAGATAGAAATGATTAAAGAAAGTGAGGTTATTAAGGTAAACAAGCAACTGGGATTGAATACAACTACCGTGATTACTCAGTCCTTTTACTATTTTATACCACGATGCATTGCCTTACTGGCATAAGAGTTGCGTATTGGTTATATTTTGAACTATATAATACTAGTATGCCCAGCTATTGCTTGATTTACTTTAAATGGTAGTTATTCCATTTCATTACATTGACTTAAGTAATCGAATTGCAAAATGGTTTTTATACCACTTATGAATTTACTACACAAATTTAGATTTATATTTTGTAAACCTTTAGGCCTATAGATAATACAGTAAACCTTTTGTTTGCTTTTACCAAATCTAAAAAAAAAACTGATAGTTGTAAATAATTGTAAAAACGCTGATTTTAAATTAGACCAATTGGTTGCAAATAAATGTGTTTTTATTCATTGTAGGCCTAACCTAAAAATATGTTCAGTTTTTGATTCAAATCAGCTGTTTTATATATAATATGTAACAATCAATGTTTGAATTAAATTAAAATATAGTAAACATTATTTGATTTTTGTTATTAATACGCTTTTATTAGCTTGGCATGTATCTATGTAACGGAATATTTGAACGTGATTTTCACCCCCTTCAAAACGTCGAATTGATTTGAAACTTTGCACACTTATCAAGGACCGATGACAATGCAATATTAATTTTTTTGGGTGTAGTAAGTGAGCACTGATCATGGTCCCCAGAACACGACATGATTTTCACCCCCTTCAAAACGTCGGATTGATTTGAAAATTTGCACACTTATCAAGGAAAGTGAGCACTGATCATGGTCCCCAGAACACGTTTTCGGATGTCATTCAAAACTTTATATACAGGGTGATTCACGACGATATGCAGAAACTTCGGGAGCTCATTAATTTTGTTGGGTGTAGTAAGTGAGCACTGATCATGGCCCCCAGACTAAAAAATAAGACTTAAAAATAAGAAAATAAATAATAGTTTAAAAAACTGAAAAAATACGTTTTGAAAGCAAACTAAACTAAAAATTTGAAAATAATTGTAAACAAACGTGGGGTGTGTTCTACTATATTTGTATAATAACTCTACTTTTATAAATATCTACCAATGAAATATTTGTAACATTAGTTTGATGAAAAGCACCCCACGCTTTTTTTACAAATATTTTAAAGTTTTAGTTTGGTTTGCTTTTACAGCGTATTTTTTCAGTTTTTTAAACAATTATTTATTGTTTGCTTTAAGTTGGTCAATCTAACTAAAAAACTGTTGGTTTTGAAGAATAATAAACTGTTAAGTAAATTTGCTATGGTAATGAATGTAAACAAACATGACGTGTTGCTAAGCTTTTTGTACGAACAGCTGTTTTTGTTCGCTATGGTCAAGACAAAAGAGGCTGTTTAATTTGTCCAAATTTGAAACTTTTTCGGGAAACTTTTCAAATTTTTCTTTATATAACAACCTAGTTCGAACTATTACGGATATTTTAAAACAAAAAATAGCCAAATTGGTCCAGCCGTTCACAAGTGATGCGCTTACAAAGGAACAGCAATTCATTTGTATTATATAGATAGTAACGTTACTTAGTGGATGTTTACAATCCACTGGTGATATTTGCATTTTTTTGAGGTGAAAATTTCATAACGTAACACGAGACTAAAAATCAATTAATGGAAGCTTTTATTAACAAACATGTTTTGTAACCAAAACATTATAAAATGCATTATTAATATTTCCTCGCAGTTGAAGTTAAATGGATTGAACATTAATTAGCATAGATATGAATTTATCATAAACTATGTGGTGTACACCTTCTAACCTAAAAATAAACAAAATCTGAACATTAACAAACTCCAGCTAAAATATGTTTCCAGTTCTTGGTACTACTACTTAAATTTTTAGTAAACAACTTAGCACTACTTCTCTAAAATACGTTTTGTTTGTAGCTGTTCTATTGATTAACATTTCTAAATTAATCTATACTTATAAATCAAATTTAAGTTTCTGTTTATGATTTCATAACTCATATTTTATTCATAAGGTTAGTCAGACGTTAAAAATCCTAAACATACATTTTTACTTTCTCCACCATATACGTAGTATATGGAGAAAGTATTGTTTTCGTAAAAATGTTCGAATTTGAATTTTCTGTTGAATTATCTGTTTTGGTGCTCCCAGAACCCCAAACAATTGTTTAGCGCAATTATCTGTGTTGGTGCTCCGTGAACCCAAAAATATTTTTAGTTGAATTTTTTGTTTTGGTGCTTCCTGAACAAAAAAAGTGTTTTTAGAGTGGTGTCTGTCTGTCAGTCTGTCTGTATGTATACACGACCAGAGAGGACACTATTGGTCCGATTTTCATGAAATTTGGTATGTAGGTACTAAACCCTAATATCTCCAGGCGTTTTTTTCATTTTTTGTAATTTTTAAGGGTAATTTACCCCTAAAAACCCATAAAAAACGACAAAAATGCAAATTTCTCAAAAACGGCTCTAACGATTTTGATCAAATTTTCAGTATTTATAGTGCTTAAGATGCCAAACAAAATGACACCACCCGATTTTATCAGAACTTCGGCGTTTTATAATTATGGGGAAATGTTTAAAAATAAACAAGTTTGTGTTGTCAATCTAGCATCGGGTAGCACCACGGTAGCGAGCACGGCCAGTAATTCAAAGATCGCGCGATCGAATCCCGCCTGGAACAATAATTTTTTTATAAGATTGACGTAGGTAGAATATTATTTTTTTGTTTTGTTCTAAAAAGTAGTAAATAAAATGATTAAAAGCAATATTATTTTGACTGCAGTAAGTTGGGAGAAAGTTTGTGTCAGTTAACTGATACCGTTTATTTAATATTACAATGAATTTCCTTCCAAGTTCCTTCGTGTGAATTCAAATTTATTGTTTTATTCTAATTACGTTTATGACATGTTTCGAGTTAATAGAGTGTACACCGGTGTGGGACAGAACTGTTTAGTGTTTTTGTGAGTGTGTAAGTGATATGTGTGTTGTAAAAGTATATAAAAACTATCACTATTGATTAACAATTTTAATGTGTGACGAGTTCATCGAGTGGATAAACAAAACAAGAGGTATCTGATGATGAATTTGTGTAGACTTCGAAACATGTCACAAACTAACTAGAACAGAATCAATTTGAAGTCACAAGACGGACCTTAGAAGATTGTATCAAGACGGACCAGTGTATTATATTCTATAGTGATTTGGTACCGAAAAAAATTAAAGTCGAAATACATTTTTTATTTGTAGTCTGTCTGTTTGTCCGGACTAATCTCCCAATCGTTGAACCAATTTTGACGAATCTTTCATTTGCTTTGATAGGACTTTTCAGAGAGTTTTCTATGCTACTTTGTATCCCGTATATATTTAGAGTTAATATTTAAAAATAATTTAAAGTAAAAATGATGGACAAAATTAGGGGTTTTGTGGTCAGAAAGTAGAAAAATTCTGTTGTGGGGTATTTTTTACAACATAAAGTCATTATAAATAAAACATCTCATTTGGATCAAAAGCTTAAAATAATTTTAATCTGTTTATATACTGAAACAGCAAATATTTCTTGAAAATATTCACATTTTATTTCCATAGCAAAATACAAAGCAAATTTAGAATCGGTTAATTTTATTGACAACCAACAATCTATTATATAAAAAAATCATGTCATACACGCAAAAACCGTGGGTCTAATGAGTATGCATCAGGATCTAGGATACCGCACCTAGGATACCACCCTCCGCCCCAGCCATGGTCCCGCCCCCGCCATGACAGCCTCCGCATGACATCGACTCCACCATGACACCCCGCCACCAAGACATCTCTACCATGACACCCACCGCCACGAGACCTCCGCCGCCATGTTGGATCTATGGTGGCGCGATCTCTACTAACACCCTACCCCAATCAAAGTGCCTCTGTCCCAATTGCAGTGAAAATATCGGATTATAAAAAAACTGTAATCTGGTGAGCGATGCTAGCAGGGGTGCAATCCCTAGTTATTAATAAGTATCACAATAGCGAAGAAAATTGCAGACGAAAACGGAATAGAGGGAATAAATTATGCATGATGGAGGGGTATAATGAAAAGAGGGGAAGTAGTCTCAAACACTGTATTTTCACTTGATGAGTGGCAAGTTAATAAAAAGGTGTCGAATGTTACGCACTTCAGATTTCTCAACAAATATTAGGTCCGATCATTGGTTAAAAGTTTACATATCTCCAAATGAGTAGGAATGGATTTGGGTGTGAATTATTAGGAAAGTTTTATCTGCTCAATTTCTGAATCTAACTTACTACAGTTTTTATACTATAACTTGTGTGTAGTTTTAAGGGATTCCCTACTGAACATAGGGCTTTTCTATAATATTTCTTTTTTAATTATGAACCATTTTGTTGTATTCATTAGAACCTAAAAAATTGTTTAAACTTATAGGAATTTTGAAAAAAACATTTTACATACCTTTTTGAGATTTTTTGTTTTTTTTTAGGCAAAACATATGGTCTTTTAAAATCTTTTATAACTTGTTTACTACTGAACCAATTTGGCCGTTTGATATCATGTTTTAAAGAGTATAAAAAACACTAACCTTTTTGGGCATAATCATATTCTTACCACAACAAGTTCAGTTATGACCTTACAACAACAAATATATATATATATATATATATAAAACAAATTTGTGATTTAGAATTTTTTTTTTAATACTCTTGTATTTGTCCTAGAGGAATAACAATA
Source organism: Philaenus spumarius (assembly GCA_018207615.1). Classification (NCBI taxonomy): domain Eukaryota; kingdom Metazoa; phylum Arthropoda; class Insecta; order Hemiptera; family Aphrophoridae; genus Philaenus; species Philaenus spumarius. Next base: position 17,488 of record JAGFPH010013705.1, on the reverse strand, counting down.
CCCAAAAAGTTGCAGGATAAGCTACTAAAGATGTGGTAAACATTTTATCACTGTAGTTTAGCAGTTATAAGAACTTTTGTGTAAAAATATCAAAATTGAAAAGTTGCGGGAAATCGCGTTTAAAGATTCCATTAGTTATTAGCGAATTTCCATAGGATAAATGTGGGAAGGAAAAAACAAACGCCTTTCACAGATACGGGGGAAAATAAACACCCAAAGTAGGTTGAATAATAACACTCAGTTGATAAATTATAAGGATAAAAAAGAAAGTTATGTGTTGTTTCATTATGTAGGCCAAGAAACACACCGCATTGCTAGGCTGTTTAAACAAAGATTTAACTATGAAATAGCGTACAAAACTAATAATAATATAGAAATGAAACTTAATACTAATTTAGACAAAGTTTGCATATACAATAACCCAGGCGTATATGAACTAACATGTAAATCATGTAATAGTGCGTATATAGGACAAACTGTTAATTTCAAAAAAAGGTATAAACAGCATATGGCTGCAATAAAATTGGACCAACCAGAAAAATCAAATTTCGCGAAGCATATTCTAGATAACGGGCACTCATATGACACAATGGAAAGCACAATGAATATTTTAAAACAATGCGACAAAGGCTATAATATGAACGCTTGGGAACGATTTTATATATTTGTTGTAAACCAAAACAGCAAAACGAAAATAATCAATGAACAAGTAAGGTTTGATTCCGACAATATTTATTCGGCATATTTGAACAAAGATGAAGACGAGACAAAGATTCAGTACGGACCTGGCCGGCCACCTGACAGGACATAAAGTATACGATATGTGCGTTTGTAATGTATGTTTGTGTATATGTGTGTGTTGTGTAGTGTTTTTTATGTAATAACGAAGCAGTAGCGGATACCTTGATGATGCTGACTAGTTGAAGCAGCGAAACCGGTTGGGAAAAAAGAACCAGTGTGTATGAGACGACGTAAGTAACATATTTATACATATATGTATATATACAATACATATATGTATATGTGTTCGCACTCTAGCGGCCGCATTTTAAGTCCGATTTGGTTCAAATTTGGTAAACGTGTTGGTTGTCCATGTCGCTCGGACGAGTTTGTTAGCCAAAAAAATCCAGCAACCGGAAATACGTTTTTTGACTGGAAGTAACTATTTTTTTGAGATTTTTACTACGGGAATGAATTTTTTTTTTAAGTTTTTTCTCGTAAAAAATAAAAATGTAGCCTGTTATTCTGCACATTTTGTTTTTTTACGCGTTCTTATAGCTCGCTTGGTTCCCCCAAAATCGATCAAAACGTAAAATACCAATAAAGTAACCGGTTCGAAGCCAAGTGCAAACTCGCGAAGCCACTAGACGCAAACAAACTCTACTAATATATTGCGTACACACAGACAGCTGTTCAACGGCTTCGTGAGTAGACCTACTTCCCAAATTGTTGGTTGAAACCCTAAAACATAGGCCTATAAACTTAATTTTGGAAATTAGCTCAACTGACGTCAGCGGTTCAGCTGCGTGGTCGAATTATTTTAGTAGCCATAGAGGGGAATAAGTTGCACAACCAGTATTTGTAGTCAAGATAATTATGTTTTACTTACATATTGGAGGCATTGAAAGTCTAATAATAAACATTGTTGCCCTTCTTTGCAATTATTTAAAAAAATTTAAATCTTATTAGTCCAAACAGCAAACATAAAGAAGTTCAACTCGACCAAAAGTAGGTGCGTCGTTGAATAAATTTTTCACACTGATATAAAGAACTTTAGTGGCATATGTTATATTTTTCTTAAACCTTATAAACGATAGAATCAGGAAAAGAAGATTTTTTTTGAAAATGGTAATTTTTTAGTACGGAATCCCCTTAAATGTAACTCACTAAACCTTTAAAAGAATAATCATTTTCAACCAAGCTATAAATGCATGAATTTTCATAGTAGGTAGCCATTGCAGGGTGGCAAACTCCCCTTCATAAAACTCCCCCCATCACTTTACATTCTAGTTAGAGAAAACACGGATCTGCCTTGCATAATAGAGTGAGGCTGGTACTACGTAGGAAGGCTAAAAGCATTCATCGGTTGACAAGTGGTGTTAATTCCAATTTTGTTCAAGCTATACGCATTTACAACACGTAGTCAGGGACTATTGCACCTTCAATTAGTACCGTATGTCTGCTTAAACGTGCAGAGCTATGCTTCACACCACATCCTTTACAAAAAAAACATTGTCTAGAGGTGTTTTGCCTCGTGTTGTAACTCGTGCTGTTGCCCACAAATTCAATTATTACTAAGCATACGAGTATTTACAGTGTTAAGAATAAGAAGAAATTGTTCCGTGGATTTTCTGAAACTAATTACTGGAATATTCTAAAATAATAAATTAGTAAATGACTAGGGGGGGCTTTGCCCCTTGCTCGCTCCGCTCGTCAACCCCCACCCCACCTCTATATTAAAGCGTTATTATAATATATTCATATTATAATAATTATAATAATGTATTATTATATACTATGTATCGCCTATTCCCTAGACCGAACTCTAGAACTTTGCTTAGGTGTGTAGGTTGGCCCTAAAAAAAGGACCGCAAGTGTTACCTGAAGGGGGTGTAATTGTTTCGGGTGTCCGTAGCCGCTTGTGCAAACACAGATCTCTTCCCAATGGGACTTTGGTTAGAGAGACTACGGTAGAGGTTCTAGCCGAGTCTAGCCTCTTTTCCGCGAACGAATTTTCGTGTACGCTGTGTTGATGCAGGTGTTTGTAAAGTAGAACAGATTTGTTGAATTACAAATTAAATGAATTTATTCCTGGTGAAACAGCCTGGCGGTCGGCGCAACTCCCCCACTAACGTCAGCGACTCTCCTTTTGCCTCCCTTCTCTGTGGCGTGGTTTGCCGCTTCGGCACTTGTCCGGCCAATTCACCCGCAGTTCTAGGCTCAGTACTTCGTTCTCAAGACTGGTGAAGCTGGTTCCCTTGGCAGTGTTCGCTTTGTTGGTTCCCTTGGCAGTGTTCGCTTTGTTGGTTCCCTTGGCAGTTTTCGCTTTGTTGGCTCCCTTGGCAGTGGTCGCTTTGTTGGTTGCCTCGGAAGTGGTCGTTTTGTTGGTTCCCTTGGAAGTGGTCGCTTTGTTGGTTCCCTTGGCAGTGGTCGTTTTGTTGGTTGCCTTGGAAGTGGTCGTTTTGTTGGTTCCCTTGGAAGTGGTCGCTTTGTTGGTTCCCTTGGAAG
>JAGFPH010013705.1:1267-14160 GCA_018207615.1 Philaenus spumarius | reverse complement strand
ACGCTTGCATTTATTATATAAATAGATTTTTCAAGTAATATTTGGAGAAATCGCAAATGTTTGGTATTTTTGAGCGGAGAGTCACGGTCTGTACAAAGATTGCATCGTCAAATTATTTTACAATCTGTTTTAAAATAATCAAATTTCATTGTAATAGAAATTTCAGAATATGTTCGTTGGCAGTATTTACAAAGCGCTACATTGTGGATGTTTTGAAGAAATTTAGATTCATAGGTTGGAACGTTTCATCAGACATTGTGTAATATTTTTCACATAAAAATGACTGAGATGTCAAATAAAAATAGAAGTGCAAGTTTAACTCGCGCGTCAAGGGTTCCATGGTTTAAACTTAAATAAGTTTTTTCATAGGTATTAATTATTATTTAATAATTGATATATACGTGATCCACCAGAATGTGAAGAAGCGTCAAACAAATGCATTATATCTAATAAGAAACAACATGAAACTAAATAAAATTATTTTCCTGATAACAATGTATGAACTAGGGAAGTAAAAGAGAAGAACGGAAGCGGTAATAGGGTCATGCAAACTGATTTTTGTTAGTCGACTGGATTTACTATTTAAACTAAGCCATTAATGAATTAATACCCCTAGTTCAATTTCCAAATAATTGGTTGAGCAACATTTTCGGAAATATATTAAAACTATAAATAAAATAAACAGTACCAGGAACTGGCACATACTTTCTCACAACATATTTAAATTAAACATTTAAAACCGTCAACTAATCCAAAATTAAGATGTAATTACCTTGTCTCTATCGCAATTTCGGTCATTCGAACATCATCAGGAGAATTAAAAAAACACAACACTAACACAAACACAACACAACATTAAATTACATCTTAATTTTGGATTAGTTGACGGTTTTAAACGTTTGATTAAATTACTAATCCGTGATCTGAAATGGAATCAAAATATTTAAAATACTAAACAGATTCGCTGTGACTTCATAATTATTGTAGGTGGGTTAGAAGAGTTGATTTATTAAAAGGAGATTAACTAATACATATTATTATTATTATTATCTAGAGAGAAAACTATTCGATCGATTTCGAACAAATTTGCACGAAACACGTCAATTAGACGTGTATGAATGCACGAAAAAAGGTTTTGAAGTTTTTTTAAATCAACCCTATTTACGGCAAAAAAAAACCCCAAAAATCAGTTATTATTATTATTATTAGCTAAACGAGAAGTTTTAGAAACATGCTGTTTTTTGCATATGGTAGGGTACATTAAGGGCTACAAATAAACAAAATTTTATCAAAATCGTTAGAGCTGTTTTTTATTAAAAAAATAATAACAGATTTTTTGGGGTTTTTTTTGCCAAAAAGGGGATTGTTTTTCAGAAATTTGTTTGAAATTGATCGAATAGGTTTCGCTCTAGCGTGGTATACATACAGACATACATTTTGTAAAAAAACACCTTTTTTGGACTCATGGTGTCCCAAAACGGATATTTCCACAAAAATCTCAACAACGATTTTTTTGCGATCACTATACTTTCTCTATAGTATAGAATAGTATAGTGAGAAAGTAAAAAATATTTGATTTTTGTAAATAAAGACCTCTTAAACAATACCCAACAAGGCAGTATCTTGTCGTATCTAATTTTTGACGCAGCAAACTTTGTCCCCATAAATAAAAAGTAAAATATTTTCCAGTTCAGATTATTGGAACAGCTTTCCAACTATTTCAAATTTCATTGCGTACCTTGATCAGTTCTGAAGAAAATCTACTATAGCGTACATGAAAACTAGTGGTAGTATGAGCGTTTCAGATTTTCCTTATAAAGTACAAAAACGTCATGTTCGATATCAAGCTTGATAACTGTAAGTTTTACTGAAACGAAATTAGATTCTTGCAATTTTACTTCAACTTGTATTTTGGATTGCTGAATGTAACCATCCCAGACTGTGACATGCAGAAGGGTAATCTATACTTCCACAAGTATTAATTAATCTCGGCCATTACAGTCTTTAGAAAAATTTCATTCTCCTTTCTAAGAATTGAACAAAATTGTTGCTAACATTCAAAAATGTATTTTAAAAATCATACCTTATTAGAATAATCTCGGCGAAAAAATGCAATCTTGGTAAGCACACATCACCCATTAATTTATATGAAAACAAATGTATGATACAATTTTTATGTTCTCCAGAATTTTACATAATTTATTTTATTTATATACACTTCCCACTCATGCTATAATATTAGAGACAATAAATTGATAATATACAAATACTGTATTGTATTTTAATAAAAATTATAAGAATATGGTTAGGTAAAGGTGAAATAAAATATACAAATATTAGTAGGTTTATGTTATAAAAAAAATTTATTATTTTAGAAAAGTAATTTTCGCAAGTCTATTTTTTATTTCGAAAAGAAAACATTCTAAAAGTCAAAATATACTTGAGACAGAACAATGGAATTTTACATGAATAATCCCTAAATATAAGCACACATAGTTAGAGATTTTTCTTCCAAATGAAAGTGTTGCTATGAAAAAAAACAATATGTAATCACGAGAAATGTAGAGCTGTAAAATAAACTTATATCATTTAATTTTGAATAACATTTTTATGAATTTTGTAGGATTAGCTTGTAGGATTAGCTTCGACTGTTCGAAACTTTACGGGGTTATTTGTCAGCTGAAATCAAGCAAATAATACAACTGAGCATGTGCCTTATCTCAATCTTTTTTCTGTCTGTCCATATGTTTGTTATTTTTACAATTACCTTAGTATCTCAGAAACCGTTTAAGATATAATCGTGAAACTGTGTATCAATATTGATCTAAATAAGGTAAACTTTACTTTACGAAAATAATTGTTTTCTTGCAACAATCCGTTTCAAAATGGTGGCAGTTGAACATTCTTAATGTTAAATATCTAAAAAAAATACAAATTTAAAAAAAAATATTAAGTCGCCAAGTTATTAGACTATTTTAAGACAAGTCAAATGATAAAACAAATAACACATGAAAGAACGGAGAAAAGTAAAAATGCAATGTTAGAATGTAGGTCTCTCCCGGTTGCAGAAGGTGGTCACATTAATGAAATGGTAATAAACAGCCGATAAAAAATAAATAAACAGCTGTTTTAATAATAACTACTATTACAAACAACAAAATGAGACCTTCAGTATTCGGATAGCACTAAATTCGAGCTCTAAATTTCAGTTTTACCCGTTATTTGTGACTCAATTTTGAAATAAGATAATACTAGGGGAGACCCCTGCGTGCTCCGCACGCCAACCCCCCACTCCCCAACTCCCTGTTGGAACCCTAGCTAACCTGTGCGAAGTTTTTGCAATTAATGTAGGCCTAGTTGCTTGATTTAATAAGAGATTGATTTATTAAATTTACTAAAAAGACAATTTCATCATTGATTGATTTATTAAATTTATTTAAATTGATTTATTAAATTTACTAAAAAGACAATTTCATCATCACTAATTATCCGTTCACCTCCATAACTATTGAACTATAAACAGAAAAACATAAATAAGCAACAGCAAAATTAAACATAACCTACTTCAATAAAGTAAATTACAACATAAACTAACCATGTCATGATAATAAAACATGTGCTGTTATAATCAGCTGATCTGTGCTATTATATATTTTTATGTCCAATAGAACTCCAGATGATAATAAAACATGTGCTGTTATAATCATTTGATCAGTAAATACAATGTTATTGAATAGAAAATATTTTAAATTACATTTTAAAAATATTAAATGATGGAATAGTAAAATTTTAAGTAAAATGGGCAAATATAGAGTTAATTACCTTTCATTTAACACTAACTGCATGTCAATCGGTCCAATAGAACTCGAGATCTCACTTGGAATAGGCCTAAAAATATTCCCCATGTTAAATTGCCATAAGAGATTTTAATTTCCGTTTTTAGAAAATTTAGTGCTGTAATTACTAAAATCCAAGTAAAATGGGCACATATAGAGTTAATTACCTTTCATTTAACACAAACCGCATGTCAATCGGACCAATAGAACTCGAGATCTCACTTGGAATAGGCTTAAACAATTTTCCCATGTTAAATTGCCATAAGAGATTTTAATTTCCGTTTTTTGAAAATTTAGTGAAGTAATTACTAAAATCCAAGTAAAATGGGCAAATATAGAGCTAATTACCTTTCATTTAACACAAATCGCATGTCAATCGGCCCAATAGAACTCGAGATCTCACTCGGATTACAAAAAACCTTTTCAAATTAATATATAGATATCATTAAACTTGTCTTAAAATAGTCTAACTTTTTGGTAATTTTTTTTTAAAATTTATAGTTTCTAGATATTTTTTAGCATTGGACCTTTTACACTGCCGCCATTTTGAAACGGATTGTTGCAGGAAAACAAATTGTTTAAGTAAAATGTACACTATTTGTATCAATATTCATACCCTGTTTCACGGCTCAATTATTAAAAACTTTATGTCGTTTGATTTGTCTTGAAATAGTCTAAAAATTTGGCGACTTAAAATTTGTGTGTAAATGTACAGTGTTCCAGATATTTAACATAAAAAATGTTCAACTGCCGCAATTTTTAAACGGATTGTTGCAAGAAAACTATTGTTTTTGTAAAGTAAAATTTACCTTATTTAGATCAATATTTATACTCAGTTCCATGATTATATCTTAAACAGTTTCTAAGATATTAAGGTATTTAAAAATTACATACAGACTGACAAACAGAAAACAGATTGAGATAGGACACATGTTTTATTGTATTATTTGCTTGTTTTAGATGACAAATACAAAAAATAACCCCATAAAGTTTCAGACAGTCGAAGCTGGACATTCTGTATTTGGGTAAAATAGAAAATCTAATTAGGTAAGTACAATTTATCGTTTTAGATATATAATCTCCATTAGGATTGTTTTCTTCTAACTTTAGTGACACTTATATAAATCGTTGACGTTTTCGTTTGTTTCAACTTTTTAAAATTTAAAGAAAAGACGTCCAATAAAAATCTATGAAAATTTGTTTTAAAGCTATAAGTCTGTGAACAGGTTATTTATATTAGGGTTATAAAAAGATTTGTTACATCTAAAAATTAAATTAACAAAATTCTGTTTAATTTAAAAACGACTTATTTTTTAGATTTTTGTACAGATATATTTGAGTGCAGTTTTCAAATTAATACAAACTATAATAAAATTAAGAATGTTAAAGTCTTTAGTACGATTAATAAAATTCAGTTAAAATAATTATTCCATTTTATTTCCCATGACAAGTATAAAGTTCGTATTGCATTCTTTGCTCTGTCCCTATGCCTTGAGACACGTCACTAGCTCCGCCATATTGATTTGCAAATAACTGAATGTCTTTTCAAGGGCAATACCGGACATATACAGATAGGTATTAATTTTATAACCGATAAAACAAAACTACAAACTATTAACAAGTTACTGCTACTGTTGTTCTTTATTGTCATCTTAGTTACTTTTAAATTTGTAAGATAGTTGCCGAGGAAATAAACATCCTTGGGAATGTATGGATTCTAAAATATGATTAGAAATCTTTTGATAAGGGAAGAAATTGTGTTTTGTATAAATTTTGTTTTATATTTTAGACTACAGAACCGGTATTTTAATGTATAAAGTAAGTAGGTCATGTTTACAATGGTGAGTTCCATGTTTTGCGATTACCAGTTTTAATATCAAGAAAAAATAATCGTCAGATCCATACAAAATGTTCGTTACAACCATGTAACTTCGTTAAATATTCACACTTGTTGTTCAAAACAAGTACACCCCCCCCCCCCCTCAAACACACACACACAATAAAAACTATACACGAAATAAATAAGTAGACGTAAACAAAAGTAATGTCTGTAAACTTAAAATGCCCAGAAATGAAATGTTCGGAACCCAACTTCAACTGGCTGTAGGTCAGTTTGACTTGCTGATCTTTACTGCTACACCACTGTTACCTATTTCTAATTTTGTGTGTTTTTGGTTTCTTAAAGAGTTGAAAATACGGTTTGAATTAAATTACTGTTTATTGTTTAAACAATTGTCAGTGCTCTAATGCTATATAAATCTCTAATTCTTCGAATGTATTAATTTTCCCTCAGACCTATGTTTCTGAAGGTGTAGATATGGTCAATGTTGTGCAAAGCTCGATTTGCAGTTGTGTTAGAGGCACTTTTGGGATTTTTTGATAAATATTATTATGAATAAACGTCCTGTTTGTAAAATATATTAGTTTTAAGTATATAATACACCATTTCAATCTAATGTATTTTAATTAAAATCCTGTTTTGTTGATGAACTGTTTTTTGTAATTGTTTAGATGTTTTGTAAATGAGTAGTATGGCGTTCTGTTTTAGCTCCAGTAGTAGAGTACAACTTAATTATCGATTTATTCTATGAATAATGTTTTAGTGGTGTTCAATGCCCTGGGAAATATTTGGTTTAGGCCTAAGCCTACTTTGTTTTTAATAAAATGTATGACCAACTCAGTTGAATAATATGCATTTGAAATTAAATATGCTCGATTACCTAACTGCCCAAACGTTATGAAAAAAAAACAGATTGCATTTATTTAATAAGCATTTAGATTAATAAAAATAATTTTTATCAAATAAAACGACAGTTGTCGGTCATTGTGAGATGGAAAATACAAATTAAATAGCAACGAATCCTGTGGTGCTATTCGCCAACACCGAAGGTTTGAAAACGAGTGACACCTGCTCCTTGAGGTCCAGAGTTCAAACTGCAGAATTGATATTGCCTGTCAAATAAGTGTTAGTGATCTAAACAAACATATTCTGTGAGGTGGCTGCATGATAAAGAATAGATAGAATGGGAATACTGAGGGTCCTGAAGTCACCCAACAGGACATCACAGGTGGATGCAATGCCTTAGAATGGAGTAGGAAAAGTGATCAAGCTGACACTACTGAAAGTCAGTGAATAGTCAGAGGAATTTGCTAGACTAGGGTCATCCACTCCCTATTCGGGCCCTGAACAATATATTCGTTCAATGTTTATCTGCTTTATATAATAAAAAGAACTAGTGTGTTTATGTCCTGACTACCAATGCGATGTTTATGAAACTCAACCAAAACAGTGAAGGGTGATGAATGTTAGTATTGACAAGATCTAGAAAGAAGTCAGTAAATATGTGTATTTATAACCTTCCTTACAGTAAGATTTTTCATTGTAGCGTGGTTGTATCAGTTGACTGCGGCGTGATAACGAAATGAAATAAGCCATTTTATGATAGTATTTCATAGCAAACTTACAGTCAGAAGTTAAGTTGATTTCTAATATATATAGGTAACGTTATGGCCTATATCAGCCAAAGACAACAAGTGACGCAACCGATCAATTGATGACGGACATTTGCTCAGCTCGGCAACTACACGGATAACTTTTTGTTGTGGTATTGTTGTAAAAGTAGCCAATTAGCCAACGTCACTAATGACGCCAATAGTATCAATTATATGACGCTTATCTATATATATATATAACCCAAAACCCAATCCCCCACTGATCACAGTACCTCAAACACCACCTAGGAACGTGCAATTTGGTAAACATATTGCTCATAAGCGCTAGAGGCGCACTAAGAAAGGATTTTTAAAACGGTTTACCTTTAAGGGTTGAAACAACCCCTAAAACAATAAATATTTTTTGTTATATAACTCAAAACCCTACTGCCTAGGAACGTGAATTTTGGTACACGTATTTGTCATAGGCGCTAGAAAATCACTAAGAAAGGAATTTAGAATATTTAGCCTTAAGGCTCGGCTCTCCACATTCAAAACTACGATATTGGGTACCAATTTCAATGTTAAATAACCAAAACATACCTTCACTTTTAAGCATATTTTTGTGCTGTTTTTGTTAAAAAACGAAAGCTGTATTTTTTTTCTTAAAGTAAAATAGATTGTGGGTGTTGATTGCTAAGGATTTTTGCAAGATCTCTTTTTGCAACTGAGAAAAAAATTAATAAAGTTTACTATTTTTTACTATTTATATCATACGTTTATGAAAACAATAAAACGGTTTCTGAAAATTTATTCGGCAATCAACATCCGCATATGACAGTACTTCAAAATGAAACCAAATTTTTAAATTTATTCCGCGAATTAACGGAAAAATATGACTTATTCTGTAGCATTGCTCTTATGAGAATCAGATTCAATATGGCGGGCAGGGAAGCGCCCCCTTAAGGGTCGGCTCTAGTAAAACAGAAAGCAACCTACAACTCCAGCGCTTCACACTATAGCGGCGGTAAGTTACGCGGACATTGCTCATCCTAAATCCATTTAAAATCCGTAATTATTCAAATAGCGTTTTTAAAAAAATACCAAACTCTTGGGGACGAAATTCCTCATGCGAATGGCTTGGTAGTTTTTCGCTATAATTAATAGTGACAACATAAAAAAAAATATTAAAAATCTACGTTTTAAATTGTTAATAAATAGGCCTACTAAACAAAATAGTTTTCTTAGTTTTTAAAAAGCCATTTGCATGCATATTGACCATAGCTTTAAAATGCTTTAAAATGACCATAGCTTTTCCGATTAAAAATAAAGGAAAAAATTGGATTTTAATTTAACATTGGTCTTACGGAGTGTCAGCCAACCTGGCCGACAGCTAGAGCCGAACCTTAAAGGGTTGGAACAACTCCTAAAACAATAAGTATTGTTTGTTATACTTTACTTAAAGCTAGAAAGCTAAAGTTTTGTACATTTATTTCATACACGATATATATAATAAGTAAACAAGTTTTATATTTTGTCACGTTATGTCAAGGGGTGAAAATTTAGTAATAATCCCTTTTTTTAGTAATAATCCCTAATTTAACTATAAATATTAATTAAATAACGCCTAGGAACGGGCAAAATATTTGGCCTTTGAGAGTTGAGACATCCCATAAAACATTGTTTGTTTACTTTCCTTATGAAATTTTGTATATTTATTTCTTACAAAACACATACAAAAAGTAAATGAGTTTTACATTTTGTTCCGTGCTGCTAGGGGTGAAAGTGTAATATAACAAGCAATAAAAACAATAAATATTAATTGGTATTCTTTCCTTAAAGGTAAAGATCTGAAAATTCGCACTTATTAATTTTAAGAAAATATTTTAGCCGTAAGCTGATCAAAACTATACCGATCTATGCATTCGCATATTAAAGACGTATCTGGGTGATCTGCAAACATTCAGCTAAGATTGTGATTTACCAACCTATCCTATTATGTTAAGATATTTTGATCTAGATGTTTGGCCCACAGTAAATCTTTTGTTTGCTTTTACCTTATCTAAACAAAACTGATATTTCGGAAGAATAAGTACCTGATTCTACATCAGCCAAAATGGTTGCAAATAAACGTGATTTGGTCCATTTTAGGCCTAACCTAAAAATATGTTCAGTTTTTGATCCAAATCAGCTGTTTTATTTATAATATTATGTAACAACCTATGTTTGAATTGAATTATAATACAGCAAGCATTTTTGGTTGATTTTTGTTTGTGTTTGTGATATCGAATAATGTAACATAAAAAAGCTGTTGGAAGGATAACAAACTGATTATAAATTTGCCAAGTAAAAGTTGCTATGGTAATGAATGTAAAATAAACGTGTTTTATTAAGATTTTTGTCCGAACAGCTGTTTTCGTCAGTTACAGTCTTGAGTTCATACATAAAAGGATGTTCAGTTTTTCTCGAATTTGAAACTTTTCAAATTTGTATTTCCATAACAACTTAATTCGAACTACAGTATTACAAACATTTTAAAACGAAAAATAACCAAATTGGTACAGCCGTACTCAAGTGATGCGCTTACCAACGAACAGATTTCATTTTTATTGTATATAGATTGTTTATTAACAAAAGATTCAGTCTCATTTGGTTTGGGCAGTACGGTTGTCCTAAGTTTAATGACCTCTAGGTTGTCCGGTCAGCAATAAAATACTTGTTTCAGAAAATCAATATTACAAAGAGAATGTTTCTCAAGTTGCTGTAAATCACAGACAAGAAGTTACTTGCATCTGCCGTATTCAAGAGTCGCTAAAAGTGAAATACGATTTGTCCTGCCTTTTATTAGTAACTAGGGAGTTGTTATCTACTCCCACCAAAAGTTCTACTAAAAATTACGCAAACTGAGATACGGTTTTAGGCGTATTTATCTACTGTTCTTTTCATACGAAGGTCGTAATGACCCTTCGTGAAAGCTGTAACTGATTTGCTAGAATTTGGTCAAATTTAGTGGTAAAGACAGTTTATATTGTATTACAAAATGTATAGGTTAATGTAGTCTATGAGTTGTATAGTACATGTCTTTCAGGGCAAAATATTTGGCTGAATTAAAAATGTTGTTAATTTTTATAAAATAATATACGTTTCATTTTTTAATGTTAATCATGACTTTCTTAATAGCATAAGAACGTTGACGGGTGTGGAAGCTAGATGGCTACGTAATATGTTTATAAAAGTATACAAATAAAAGTTAAACGTTTATGGCTACATATTATTGTAATACAGCAGCCATTATACAGGGTGGAACAAAGTTAGTGTTAAAAACTTCGGGAATTGGTTCTATGGGTCAAAATAAATAGAAAATCAAGAATAATATTTTTTTCGAAAAGCGCTTCATTTTCCAAATAGCCGCCATTTTGTTTCTTTTACTAAATAATTAATGTCTAGAGAACGGTTTAACCGATTGAGTTCAAACTTGGCATTAAGTTTAACCTAGCAATGATCTATCTTAAAAAAAATAAGCGATTATATCCAATCATTAGCTTTAAAATGGCGGCTGTTTGAAAATGTCAGACCTAAATTACTCAAAAACCGTACATTTGAACAAAAAATGTCAAGGTACCTTTTCTGTAGCCCTTTTAATTCCCTATCGGTTGATTTAACTTTCAAAACAATCGGATGAAGAATATAATAGTTAAGTTAAAGATAATGACAGCTAATGTACTTACAATATTGTAGTATTTACTGTGTTGGTATAGGATGCCAGATTGAATAAACCAATTATAACTTAGCTTTATACTTAATTCGATTGTTTTAACACTTACACCAACCGATAGGGAATCAAAAGGGCCACAAAAAAAGTACTTGTTAAATGTACGTATAAAATAGCTTTAATAGATGTGTTCATATTTTGTATTATGTATTGCTTCTGGAGGGAGTTAATAAATAATAAATAAAAAAAATAAAAAAAACTAAGAAACGCTACACAACCTTAATAAGGAGTGAAGCAGAAGTTTTATAACATAAATATAATTATTATTATTAGACTAAATTGTATGTTTCTTCTGTTAGTTTCTACCAAATAAGCATTGGTAAGCTATTGACACGCTATAAAATCTCTTCTAATCTAAATTTTTACCACTGTTATTTATTGTGAAATATTTTATAATAAATCGTTAACAACAAAGCACAAATAAATTACCAAAGTAAAACATATTCAACACTATCAAAATACCTCAGTTCGGCTAGTGATTTCTTTACTAATTTATTTTCCAGATATCACGGCTAAGTAGGCCGATCCATCCTATTTTTCATTAGCTTGAATTTTATTTCAATTTCTTTCACGCGCTATTTGCTTCGACCAATTCTTAAATCTGCTGAGTACAATAATTATACTTTGTGAAATAGTGAACCTTTGTCAATCAAATTTGGCTTCATTTAGCTTTAGCCAAATTTTTTCATGCATTTTTGAATACATGTAACAATTTTGTTACCGAACAAAATCGGTTGTCACTGAATATTTTAAATAAAATTGCAAGTAATATGCCTCTATTAGCCGAGGCCAACAACTTGTTCGCAAACAGTGACTAGGTGTTTTAAAGTTAAGTCACTGGTTGCGTTCAAAAAAGTACTGAAAACAGTTCAGTTCAAAAATTACATCAAATGAAAAAAGTCTCCTAGTTTTGCAAATAAAAGAGAAAAGACGAAGGGTTAGGGAAACATCCAATACTAGTGTTTAGGCTGACTGTTGATTATTTGACGACCTATGTGCAGTCGACAATAAATTTGGTAATCACATTCGAATGTCTAAATCGCTTTTTATGAGTTGTTGGATTACATAAAAGACTAGGTAAAAAAGCCTAACGAGGTCGGATGATAAAAGTGTTAGAGCAAAATGAATCTCCAGAGTTTGCCCTTTCAACTACCCTTACAAATATATCGATGAAATAACTGACATTTTATAATTTGTTTATAGTATTAACATTATTTTATTTCCTTTAAAACAAACCGCACACACATCTTGTTTGTAGACCTCCAGTAATAAGTACTAATAGGGCTTTACCTTAAAACAATAAAAAAACACAGAAAGCGCCCTTGTGAATAAAACGATAAAAAAACAAATTTCATAATTTTTATAATAATGCCAACACTTTCTTTCATTTAAAAAAAAATAGAAAGAAAATCGGCCCTGTAGATCTCCTAAATGTAGATCTCCTCCCTGTAGGACTGTAACCTAAAAACAAAAAAGCCCAAAAGTGTCCTTACAAAATATAGCGATGAATTATTACATTATATTATTTTATTGGATTATATTATTTAATGCAAAGACACCTTGCTACCGTTTCTTGAATTATTTTATTAATCTTACATATCACTAGCTGAATACCCGAGCTTCGCTACAGGGAATTTGCTTTTTGCATCACTATGTTACAGAATTTTTATATTTTTCTATCATTTTCTTTCGTCTATTATTTCCCGAAAGGGAATTATTACATGCATTTTCAATTAGTTTACCATTTGTTGTTGACCGGATATGCCCGTCAATCGTTTAAACATAGACTTAAGTACAGTTACTTCATAAAACCAACCAAAGTCTAAACATGGACTTAAGTACAGCAATCGGCG
>JAGFPH010013704.1:14844-25692 GCA_018207615.1 Philaenus spumarius | reverse complement strand
TCTTCCTGGATCTGTACTCACAATTTACTTTAAAACAACAAGCAATATCTTTTCATGTGATCGAAAAGTGCTTAGGCCTTTCACTCTATCTATCAATGCGTCGAGTTATTTGCTTAGGCCTACTTCATTCATTGCAGTGTGCCGTGTTCTCTCTCCCCACTGCCTGACCTTGATCTTGTTTCCGCTCAGCTGTTTTCAAACATCCCCTCCTTGCTAATTTGTTCTCTGCCCTTTACAATCTCATCGCACTGCTAGTGTTTACATTTCACATCAAAATATTTAATTTTGGGATTCCCCAGTATGGCTAATCAGTTTATGCATTAGGCCTACCTTTTCTTCAATACAATAATATTTACAATGTTAATTTATTCTTTGGATGACAACTTAACTTATTGAACATATGGTTTGAGATCTCGAATATCGTATTTTCCCTTTATTCTTCCTGTAACCTGGTCTTCTACGATATAGGTTTTATTTCCTACTCTTTCATTTATTCGGAAAGGTCCTGTGTATAGTAGAAACAGTTTCCTGGTCTCGCCTTTAAATTTACTCGCCATAATGCTAGTGTTCTGTGTTACTAACACTAAATCCCCTACATTGAAGTTTGTAAATCTGCGACCATGGTTTTGTTTAGCAGCTCGTTGGTTTCCGGCCCTTATGATCCTGGCCTGGCACTTCTGGTGTTTTTCGCGTACCGTTTCTTCTCTTGGATTTGGTTGTTCCCTCGGGAAGACTTCATCCCACACGTACCTCGCCTCCTGGCCAAACTGTATCTCCTGAGGGGTGTATCCTGTGGTGTCGTGTGGCGTTGTGTTTAGAACGTTCTGTATATATTCTAGGTATTGTTTCCAATTTGCCTGTCGGTTGTAGCAATATGTTCTAAGCATTCGCACGATTTCTCGGTTCACCCTCTCCGCCAGATTTACTTGTGGATGTCTTATAGGGATTAGTACATGCCGAACTCTTTCTTCCTGGATCCACTCCTTCCAATTCCCTGAAGTAAACGCCTTGCCATAATCTGTTAGAATACTTTCGGGTTTGCCAACTTCTGCAAAGTACTGCCTCATTTTATCTATACTGTTTTCGGTCGTAGGATTTCTTACTGTGTATAGTTTTACATATTTAGAGAAAATATCCACTACCACTAATATATGTTGTACATTTCCTAAGCCTCTTGGTAGTGGTCCTAAGAAATCAATCGCCACTACTCGGCCTATATTATTTGTTATTATTTGCCTACTTTGACCTACTAAATATTGGTTCGGGTATTTCGCTCTTTGACAAATATCGCACTTTCTAATCTCTTCCATAATCCGATTGTTCATATATTTAAAATGCCACCTATTTTTAATCATGTTATATATCTTATTTCTTCCTGCGTGACCATATGTTTCGTGTACTTGTTTTATGAATTCTTTTACCGTGTTCTCTGGTACTACAATTTTCGATATTCCATTTATAAATTTACATAATACATTATTTTCAATTCTATAATCTACTTTATTTACAATATCTCGTATTATTTCCAAGCATTCAGGGTTTGCCATCTGTCTGTTTCTCCAATCCTGCAATAATTGTGTAAAACCTGGATTCATCCTTATTTCTTGGATTCGCACTCTCCGTTGGTCTTCCTGTCCTACTTGCTTTCGATTTATGGGAATTGGGTAATTACGATTCACAAAGGTGTCTGTTGCATTAACCTTCAACTCATGAACATAATTTTTACAAAGTCCCGGCAATTCAGAAAAAACTGTATTATATTTTTCTATTAATTTTTGCAGTAGGCCTTCTTGTTGTTCCGTTAGTATAGTACCATGACTATACTCCTTTGTCAAAGTTATCTTATTACATCTCTTCATTGGAACCGCTACTTGCCCTTTTGCTCGGGTTACCGTCTCCCCACCTTGTCTAAGTTCACACAGCTGATTTTCCATTAGGCCTACTTTCACTTTGTACCTAACGTGTTTCCTACTTAACCTCGTCTTATTTACATCAGAAGTAGCAGTGTTTTTAAATCTAACTTTCGATATTTTTCCATGCATATTTAACAGTGGATTTTGGTTACGTGTCTCTGCTCCTCCTACAGATATTAGTTCTTTATGAGTTGGTTTATTGTTTTTATATTTTTTATTATTTTTATTACTCATCGAGTGGTCGGAAAAATTGCAGTGTAGTGTAGTGCTTGACTTCGCCTTATTTGGATTACAACGTTTACTAGAATATTCACAGTTATGGATAAATTGATTGCGCCGCGACACTTTGTTGGTAATTGGAATCTTTTCACCTACATACTTAACATTAATTGGAACATTAATCCTTTTTAATGCCCTATTACGCTGAATCTCGTCCTTGGCTTCTTTTGATAGCATCTTCGGTACGATATTTTGTTTGGCTTTCTGCCCCTTCCTACGTTGAACTGACACCTCCCTCGATATCATTTTATTCAACCCGTCTTCGTTTTGTATCCTAACCTTATTTGCTTTCCTAGCTGTTGTCTCCGGCTTCCTGTCTTGACTCCTGCCGCACTTCCCTTCCATTACATCATTAATGCCTGTCTCACCTACTTCCGGTCCATTAACGATTTCAGCTTTGTTTACTAACTCGTTCATACTACTTTGATTTATCTTTACTTTATTTGTTTTGAGTTTAGTATTCGTTGCCTCGATTTCGTCGGATTTAATTACCTGCGATTTAATTAAATTGCTTTTTTTTTTTGTTTTTATAGTATCGGGAATTAATATTAAAACATTTTCCTTTTAACCATGTTATTGCAACTTTTTTATCAATAAACGGGATTTTAACATTCTCCTGACCTATTTTGAACATTGCAAATTTTTCTTGCATGTTTATTTTTGCCTGTAAACTATATAAAAGGTCACATCCCATAATTATCCTAGATTTTAGACCTTTTACTACCAAAAATTGTAAATCTACGCTTTTTTCAACCAGTTTAACTTCGATTAGGACTTGCTTGCTGATTTTTTGCACCTTCCCTTTTAATGCACCAATTATTTCCAAACACGCTACCGGTAATTCTAAGATTTTGACATCTTCCGCCTTCAATTGCTCGAGGTAATCTTGCTGGATAACGCTTACTTCGGCTCCGGTGTCAATTTCCATATAACTAGCATTCGTTCCAAGTTCTACTGGAATCGCGGGTATTTCTTCTAACGGTTTTTCCTGTATAACTGGTTCATCCCTATTATCTAGCAAGTCTTCCCTAATATTTACATTTAAACTACCTAACTGTTTAGGCTGACGTTCGCGCTCCTTTTCGACGATTTTTTCGCCTACTTCAGGTTCGATTTTACTACAAGGAGTAACTTTTTTATTTCCTAAATTTTCGGTGTTTACACGCGTATTTAATTTTTTAATATTATTCTTTTGTTTTTTTGTTTCTTCATCGGCCCTGTCATTCCGAAAAAATCTATCCTTTGTCAGAACCTCATTTCTTAGTTTTTCGGCTGCTGGTTAGGATTTGAGTTGGAAGGACGTGGTTTATTGGAGTTTGGGTGATTAGAATTACTTGGGTTTTGAGCATAGGATCTGTGGACTGGTGGGTTATTCCGAGGTGTGAAATTATGCCTATTTTGTGTATCTTGAGCGTCTTGGGGTCTACTTCGCCGATTTTCCTCTATCATGTCTACATTATTTAAGAACTCTATCGCGTCTTGAATGGTTTCGCTAGGCTTACCTATGCTTGCTAATCTTATTTGCTCGCTGAAATGTTGCATCACCGTGAATACAAGGAAACCTTCAGGTAGGGGGGGTTCTAAATCTCGCGCTTTGTTTACTACCATACAGAAGTATTCGGTTCTGCTAGCGTTTCCCCTTTCTACATACCTATTATTTTCTATATAATTCCTGACCGCTTTTTGTTTTTGGAGCGACCAGTAATTACTCAAAAATGCCTCCCTAAACTCGGCATACTTCATCTCTTCGCGATCTGTTATATTAAACCATTCGAGTGCGTATCCCTTTAGATGGCGTCTTATGAATTTTATTTTCTCCCTATCTTCCAAATAAGGATTCAACTCGTCCATTAACCCTTCTATTTCTCTTAAAAATTGTTTCGGCCTTTCTTTACTATTTCCCCAAAATTCAATTTTATTTATTTCGCTGTCAAACCGCGGCATTACAATTCCTACATTCCTACTCCCACTTCCCTGGCTTATCACGTTTCCTATATTTTTTTCAACGCTCTGCACCCGACTTTCCATTGTTCGGAACCCTTTGTCTACGTTATTTTTCATGGCGGTTGTGGTTTCCTCCAGAAAATGGATAGTGCCTTCAATTTCCCTAATCTTCTCTTCTCCCTTGGTGTGTTGTTCCTTACACCTCACGCTTTCTACTTCCAGGCTTCTTTCCAGGTCTCCCAGCTTTCCAGAAATCACTTTGTATAACTCTTTTTGCTCCTTCTCTCGCTGTAGCCTTTCTGCCGCCTTTTCTTCCCGGATTTTTTCATCCTTGAGCCGTCTTCGTTCCTCTTTCCTCTCCCACTCTTCTTGTTTTTCTTTCTGCCTGGCCTCCTGTTCTTCTAATTTTTCCTTCCGCCTGCGTTCCTCTTCTTCCTTCTCCTTCTTCGCCCTGGCCTCCTCTATTTCCTTTTCCTTCTTCGCCCTGGCCTCCTCTATTTCCTTTTCCTTCTTCGCCCTGGCCTCCAGTTCTTCTTTATCTTTCTTCGCCCTTTCTTCCTTATCCCTTTTATATTGTTCGAAGAACTCTCTCA
This sequence comes from Philaenus spumarius, assembly GCA_018207615.1. Classification (NCBI taxonomy): domain Eukaryota; kingdom Metazoa; phylum Arthropoda; class Insecta; order Hemiptera; family Aphrophoridae; genus Philaenus; species Philaenus spumarius. The sequence continues at coordinate 20,963 of JAGFPH010013704.1, read as the reverse complement.
TCGCCTTATCCGCCATTTTAACTTTTTGCTTGTTTAATTTATTTTAACTGTTTTTAATTGTTTAAATCTGTTTTTATCTATCGCGTCGGAAAACTCCCAATTATTTTAAATTAATTTTACACCTATTTTTTAGGCCTACGCCCCCCAAGCTTCCGATTTTACCGCGACAAATTAAATATACTGGTTAATTATTTTTATTTGTTTAATTTATTCACTCCCCCTCTGAACCTTAATACGACACGAAACCGGGAAATATTTCAGACACGGGAAATAGCAGTAGTATGGCTTAATATTAAACACAATTCTAAATCTAACATATACAGTTTTAAGCACAAATAATTTTACGTTAGTTCTTTGACTGATTTTTACTTTTGGTTAACTTTTTAACCACACGTGAAATCGGCCAACACTGAAGGGCGCCAATTCTACAACGGATAACCTTTTCGAGAATTAAGTTGTAGAATAATTTGTTTTGGCCACAACTGCAACGCGTCGATCTCCACGTTGGCAGCGCCAATTCTACAACGAAACACCGTTTTTTGAATGGTTATTTTGTTGGAGAATAAGTTATTTCCACCTACTGGAAGTCTTATAGGCAATCTCACTTTGTTTGGCCTAGGTGAAATAACTATGTGTCGAATATTCAGTTCGCTGACTATTCTGACAAAAAACTTTACTTTATACTTCCAGTAATTTATTTTTGATTTTAGCTCAGTTAGAACACAAGTTAATAATTTTACTTTTTGTAAACCTCTGAAGAGTGAGTACACTGGAACTAACCTTGTAAATTGCTTATTTGTGCTTGCAATTATTTTATGAAATTCCACTTTATCAATTCTTAATCTAAAATTCATAAACTATTGGGATATTTGAATATTAGGTGTTTTTGTAAATAATAACCTTTTATAAAACAAAATAAAATTTTAATAATTTCTTTTTTTCTAATTTTAAACATAAAACAAAATTCTTGTATTTAATATTTTTCAAACAAAACCAAATAATAACTTTCTTCTCAAATAGAATAATAATTTTTTAAAACTATAAGGCAGAACTAATCTCTTAAATTATTATAGTTTATTTTAATATTTTATTTCTCAATTGAATTTAATTAATACTTTAATGAAAATTTGAATTTGACTTTACGATTTAAGGAATTTACTTTTATAATTAATTACCAACATTTCTTAATCTAACATCCTCAGTAACCCAGTATTTAAAATAAATTTATTTGAATTTACTTCAGGCAATTTAATAGGGACTAACGTATTTTACGCTTCTACCGACCTTTTCACACTTGTCCAGGCGTCGCGACGTCTGTGGTGAAATCCGCGAACGCTGTATAGTGATGATAAGCTACAGATGTTCTGCGTGCTGATAGAGTTGTCTTGTGGATGAAGGTGGAGTCCTGTAGGGTTGTCTGGATGTATGATGGATGGCTTCTTAAAGATGGATGTGGTGATGCCGTGTCTGCAATCCCGGTTCGTCTATTCCCTCGTAGCTACAGTTGCATGTCCTAGTGGTCGCCTGGTGGTGTCCTGGAGTCCTGTCTGGAAGCTATACGAATCACTCCATGTATCAGCTGTCCTGTAGGCTATGTTTTTCCTCCAGAAAATCCCAAGTTAGGCCAACTTTGTATATACTAAGTTGCCACTGAAGTTCTTGTAGAGTTGAGGCGGTGTCTATTGCTGCATCCCAGATGAAAACCGCAATGACGTATCTTCTTACTTGTTATAAAATTTTTAAAGTTTAACGAAGAAAATACTTAGCTTCTAGCACGCTAAAGTATTTTATAAAAACCAAGTATCTGTTCCCGATGCGTTAAATTACATCGTAGAAATAATAAGGCATGCCCGATGCGTCAAATTACATCGTAGAAATAATAAGGCATCTCGAGTCTCCCCGAGCAATCGTTTATATAAGGTTTTTCGGCACTATTTCATTGCCAACTTAAGCTTTCTACCACTGTATTTCCATAATGCTTTAAAATCCATTTTTTCGCCAATTTCAAACTTCTAATCTACGTAACTTTTCATCCTGAATTTTATTTTAATTTTTTCATAATTTTGTAACTTGATTTAGCCTTTGTTTTACTTAAGTTTCTATTGTTTCTTTGAGTACGCCCATTTTCGTGAGCTGGTAACCCTGTTCTCCTTCCATCCGTCTCGTCTTCGGACCGCCCCTCTACTGTCTTGCGTTCTTATCTCGCTTCCCGCAGGTTTATGCTATGGAAACTCTTTTTCTATGTAACTCCTCTAGGGTTTTTCCGATTTTCCTGAAACTGACATCATTTTCCTCAGCTCGTTGTTACCTTTCCACATGAACTCGAAAGACGTTTCCGCGGCGATTTTTCCCGGAAAAGTCTTAAATTTCCACTTCTTTCAGTTTTTCTTTTTCTACTTTTCTTGTCCATTGGTCTTCGTTCACTAGCCGGATTTTCATCTCATTTCTGCTTTTGGTCGTCTTGCTGTGAGGTTAGGGACTTTAACGATTTTTCACAAACTGGGGTTTTACTTTACTCCCGAAACATATTTCAAATACTGGATTATTTTTACATAACTACTTCATTTACATACCATTTACTATTTTGGATTGTTAAAAGTTTGAGTTTAAATTTTCGATTAACTGTAAAGGTGCAAATTCTATCACCTTTTTCCTTTCATAAATTTTCTAGTTTTTCTTTTACATTATAAATTACATTTATCAATACTAAAACTTGTTTTAGTTAGAATTTAAAAAACTTTATTTTTAACCTACTTTTTTATCCTTTAAACTTTATGAATTACCATTAACTTTTTTATATTACAAAATTTCGCTAAAACTTATTTCACCTTTATTTTAGGTCTTTTTAAGAAAAGCCTAAAAAACCTTTTCTTTTTTAAATTAGAGGAATTTTGAAAATTTTCTCATTCTTTGAAAGCTCGTATCTTACGTAACTTTGTGATTTTTTAATATCTAATCTTGCAGTAAATACACCCGCGGTTAGCGTAATGCATTTCCCGAAGATTTCTATTTTTTATTCAAATCTTGGATTTTGGCTTCCCGTAGGAATCTTTTAAGTAATTTTTATAAGTTCCCATTCCTTTTCAGACAGGCAGGGTCCAAAAGTTTAATTCTACCAGATAACAGACCGCCCGCGTGTACATGCTGATCTCGTGACCTACATTCGGCTTCACCTCGCGGCAAGTCCATATTATTCAAACTTACAAAATTAATTGCAAATTTAAACTCAAGACCTACAACGAGTTTTGTCCGTTGTAAGATATATATATATATATATATATATAAATATATGGTTTTGGCCCTCGGAACTTACTGGAGAAATCAGTATGGCCCTAAGGCTGGAAAGTTTGGTGACCCCTGGTTTAGAGGAATGAGAACATCAAAATGATAAGCCCAACTGATGTACCAGTGCCTTGTGGACAGTAGTGAGTAGGAAAGTGAAACAGAGGGAGGGGCGGGAGGGGCAAGGCACAGTTATTTGTGCCAGGTTTCTTGCTTCAAGGCTATATAAATTTTAAGAAATCGTGATCTGTCTGTAGGCAACAAAGTAAAAAATCCAATTTACCAATATTTTAAACTCTTTAAAAATATTTTGTAAGACTTATAACTTTACAATATTTTGTTTAATTGGACAAATTGTTCATTAGATATGATGATAAATATATAGATCGGTGCAGCAAAATATATGGATAGATGCTCCGATCCGGATTTGCATGGATCGATAGAGAAATCAAAGTTAAATGTATATTAACAAAAAAAATATAACTCGGACGAGTTCGTTAGCCAAAAAAATCCAACAATCGGAAGTACGTTTTTTGACCGGAAGTAACTATTTTTTGAGATTTTTCCTATGATAATGAATTTGTTTTTGAGTTTTTTCTACAAATATAAATGTAGGATGTTATTCTTCACATTTTGTTTTTTTATGCAACCTTACAGCTCGCTTGGTTCCCCCAAAATCGATCAAAATGTAAAATACCATAGAAGTACCCGGTTCAAAGCCATGTGGTGGATTCCACTGTGGGGTTGGCGTGCGAAGCACGCAATGCATTGTGTATTGAAAATCCTTCCAATATGCGGAATGGCGTGCGAAGCACGCAATGCATTGCGTATTGAAGATACTCCGAATACAGGGGTTGGCGTGCAAAGCACGCAATGCTTTTTGTATTGAAGATACTCCCAATATGCGGAATGGCGTGTGCGAACCATTTTGCAGCTACTCAGCACCGTCGTGAATAGACCTATTTCCGAAATTTTGAAACCCTAAAACATAGGCCTATAAATTTAATTTTGGAAATTTGCTCAACTCACGTCAGCGGTTCAGCTGCTTGGTCGAATTATTTATTCTTAAGTGTAATTTAATATATAAATTTTACTCAATATATCCCGAAAATGTATGCTACCTCATTTGTGTTGTAATAATGAGACCTATTGAAGTTGGTCTTATTATTAAGGTTCTATACTATAACATGACAAACAGAATTCATACTGGATCACTTATTTTATAATACTGTTATGTGAAATATTGTTTAAAAAAGATTTATTAAAGAATATATTTATATATTTTTTAATTTGTGATTTGCAGTCTTCAAGATTTTTCCTAAATATTTTGCTAAAAAACACATTTCCCTCACATTATCTTTAAAATTAATTAAATTTAGGAAAACCAGTTGTGATATACAGTAACATACTTTATATAAAAATCAGATTCAAACTTTTATAAAAAAATTACGAAAATTTTATTTTTTTACAAAACTTTGAATGCGCTGCAGTTTTTATGTAAAGTATATTACATATATATCACTACTGTTTTTCCTACAGAGAGAGACCTATTATGTACCAAACACATTCTAACATACACATTGTCTCCTCTTTTCACTGATCCTCACCACTAATGTTTAATTTAACCCTGGTAGCGTTATTGTTATTGATTAGTTGTATTGGGTCTATGATATGGTGTTATTATTAATATAATTTTGGTCAAACTTTTGGGACAGCTGGTAGTATAGAATCCTCGGCATACAAGTTAAATACACACTTTTTCTGTTTATAGTCTGGGTGTTCAGGCTTTATTTTTGACTCAACAACTTTAAACCAAATTTTTATTGATCTTATCAAGACAGTAAATCTTATCAAACAGTTGTCAACAGATGGCATTTCTTTCAATAAACTGGTTCTTGCTCAGTATATTTAACACTCAAAGCATTTAGTTTAATCTAAGTTTAAGCCTAATATGTACAAACTTTTTATTAATCAAAAGCCTTTACTTCTTCCCAGTCCTCTAACACAATACCTCATCATTGCTCACCAGATGCTCAAAATTTATTTTTCTAAAGTTCGTTTTTTTTTTTTGTAATCATAATATTGTAGATATAGTTATATAATATCAGTTTCTGGTGTTCTTCACTGCCTTCAGATACCTAGACCATCTTTCCAGATATTGATTCTCTTATAAATGACCCTCCTACTTCTTCCTTTCAATTCTTTCCCTCCAAGATTTTATTACTCTGAACTTGGCTACAACAAACCAGCTGTTTTGTTTGGTTATATTCTTTCACTGTAGGAGAAGTGTCTATTAATTCACACTCTCTGTGATTAGAAATTAGAAATCTATATCAGTGCCCTCCAACATTTTCTGTTCTTTCTTTTATAGGCCATACTTATTAGCTGTAAGTTATGTCGCTCTTTACATTCGTTTATCCTGAGCTACCTGTTGTCAATTGATTCTAAGAAAAATTACAGTTGCGGCGGAAGCAAGAGGGGAATCAAACTCATGTTCCCCCTCCCTTGTTCTGCCTGCCACAACACTAACACATTGCAGACCTAAATTTGCGTCACCCAGCTTTATTCTACAGGAAATGTCCGTCAAACAATCAATGTTTGAGACTTCGGCCAGTTACAGTAATATAATCTGTAAGAAAAAAAAACTCTGTTGTTCCATGGATAGGCCGTTTAATCCGAGGACCGGTTGATCCGAGGCCGGTTAAGAGGGGTTGTTGTACTGTAAATGGAAAGTGGATACCAAATGAAAATTAGACGAACATTGTGTCTGATTTAGATTGTTTTAATATTGCATTGTAATATTTATCTTCGTCAAATAAAAGTGACAAACATAAAAT
>JAGFPH010013703.1:1409-17377 GCA_018207615.1 Philaenus spumarius | reverse complement strand
GTTCACTAAAAAAGGGTTTTTAAAAATTGGAAATTTTAGGTCGATTTGGGGGTAAAAATGACTAAATCACGATTTCTCCATAATTAAAGAACAGATTGGAATGAAATTTGGTATGTAGCTTCCTCTAGGGCCATAGGCGCTCGCTAAGAAAGGGTTTCAAAAAATTAGAAATTTTAGGGGGGGTTTGGGGGATCAAAGTTATTAAATCACGATTTCTTCAAAACTACAGAACGGATTGGAATGAAATTTGATATGCAACTTCCACTAGGGCCATAGGTGTTCACTAAGAGAGGGTACGAAAAATTTTGAAATTTTAGGAGGGGTTTGGGGGAATCAAATTTACTAAAATCATAATTTCAGATCTTTTATTATTATGACAATACAGCTTTTATTATTTAAGATCTATATATATATAAGCCAAATACCACTCACTGACTGAACACTTAAAAAGAATACTATTAATTACGTTAAAAAGACTGAAAATACCAACCTCCACGGGCAACGCCGTACGGGTCAGCTAGTACACAATAAAATTGCTTTATTTTTTTTGTAAGTTCTTATGTAACTTTTTATTAATATTATGTCAAATGTTTTTTTTATAACTTCGTTTGTATTTAGTATTTTTACTGGTATTTCATAATTTCACAATACAGATAAAATCTAATCTTACTAAACGAGCAATTCTTTTATATTTGTATATAAATTTATTTCGGGGATCTCGCTAACGGATCTAACGATTTAGATGAAAGGATTTTTTGACATCAGGAATCGAATGCGCTAGATCTTATGTTTGCAAATTTGCGCTAAGTAGCTCTTTTCGCCTATGTAAACTCTGAACTTCTTTTATATACCACCATTGAAGTCACTAACTAGGCGAATAGATACAATCCTTATGTTTTACAAACAGACGTTAATCTGTTAATTTTAGCTCCAGATGTTTATATACTATTTAACAAACATAAATCATTAACAATAAATCTGGTATAATTTTCATCTTATTTCTCTATTCAAACGCCAAACGTAACTAAAACATTATTTTTGTGCTGTTATTAACCGATTGGAAAACCTTTTCAAAAGTTTATCCATTCTTTGTATTTCTATAAAGGTAATATAAATGATCTTATTATTATTTGTTATTTCTGAAATACATAAACAATATCAAATATGGCCTATTCGTTGGATGGGTTCGTAAAATCGAAAAATATTCATATTTATTCAGTATGTGATTCGTATTTACATACATTTTTCTAAAAAAAACACAATTTTACAAAAAAAAAAATACTGAATGATGCTCGGTTGCCCAGGTAATAATATTAAAATAGGTCAAATAAATATGTTACTGGCGTTATATTGAAAAGTTACATTTGAAATAGGCACAAACAAACTATCTAAGTCAAATACAAAACGCCCCTAGTCTATCAGACCTAACTTAAAATTGTTTCTTCTCGGAGCGAAGATGGAATCTCGTCACCCTCAGCTGTATAAACCACTCATATAAAACTCTGTGTTCATTTACTACTCCCGACTTTAGGTCTTACCATATACCACTTCATAGCTCATCTTTCCTATGGAAATTCGCTAAAAAGAGTTTTGGATGCCAACAAAGAAACTTTGGAATGTAGAAAGAGAAAAAGGAAACAGAAACGAAATCTAGAAAGTTAAAGTGATGGCAAGGAGGAAGAAAAAACTGTTCAGTATGCTTCTGGAATCGTCAGGACTTTTTGTCCAGTGTTTAGTCTCGACTGAAAAATCACATTTTCGGACACATCAACACTTTTCTAATGAACCGCTCTGAATTTCTTTACCGATGTAAATTTTAACCTACAATTTTAACCTATTTTCGTTGGATAAATATTCTTTTGTTAGATGGAAAAACAACTATGATTTTTTATCAAACACTCCAATTTTAGCACTAAAATTTGTTTTTAAACTAGGTTTAGTCTGTTCAAAAAGTTCCTAAAAAAAGTGTGTACTAAATTTAGGCTGTATAAACTTATTAGTCGTTTTTATGTACCAAAAATTCTTATTGTTATCACGGGAAATATACAAAGTTCAATTTAATTAAAGGGTCTATGTTAATGTATCCAACGAACAAAATCTAAATTTTCTAAAAAAGCGTATGAACCCTATGGTAATTAGAAAAGACTGAATTCTTAACCAACAAATGATTTTTAAAAATCAGTAATTTCTTAGTTCCAGAAATTTCAGAGGTTACAAACATAGTATTATATTTTTGTAACCTCTGAAATGTATTACTGTAATCTCTTTATTATAATAGTAAGTCCCCGTAAAAAAAGAATAGTTAGATACACATCAGAAATACATCATTTATAAAAATACTGTTTAAAAACAACAGACTATAGACGTTAAACTATGCTGAAGGGGATTTTTAACTCGGTAAATGTGTACATAAGGATTACTAACTGTAGGCCTATTGTTAAAAATGTTTTTTACATAATACAATGTTATATATAAAGAAAGATAAAAATATATATAGATTTTTATTTCATATTAACGTATCAAATAGTTTAATGTTTTAAATATGATAAAATAGGCAAATGTATGATTGTTGTAAAATTTAGATATAATTTTATAAAACTGTAGGCGTATTTGTTCAATTTTTTTATTTAAATACATTATTATATATTATATAAATAAAAAACAGAACACAGTTTCTCATAAAAAACGTTTAATAATTCAAACGCGCTTCGATGACCAGGTCATCATCATCAGTGATGCCTACAAACTTATAACTAATTTGTGTACTCTTAAATAGGAGCACTGAAATAGGTCGCGATAACAGAGGAACTCCGAAACGCGTCGACAAACTTAAGTGAAAGTGTTACGTTAGGATTGGCAGAAAATTGTACTAAAACTTATTTCATGAAACCTAGCAGATATAAATTGTATAATACTATACGAAATTAAACGAATCTGTAAATGTTCAAATTTGTATAAGTGAATATATTGATAGTAAAAGGTTGTATTTATAACCTCAAAGCAAATCTTATAACGTATATAACGAACACATTAGAATCTACCGGGAATTTTTAACTCGGTCAATGTGTAGGCCTACAATTATAAGGATTATTAAACTGTAGGCCTATTTGTTAAAATTTTTTTATTTATATACTTTATTGTATAGTTAAAGAAAGATAAAATTATTATCTTGTAATAGCTTTTTATTTCATATTGACAGATCAAAATGATTTAGAAGTTATTAATATTTTTGTGCAGAAATTAATAATCTAATATGTTTATATGTTATATGAAGATGTACGAATTTTTCCGAAGTTAAACGTATAGTTATCTCTTCTTTAAATTTGTATAAAGGAATAATTAATTATATTGATGATAAAAGGTTGTATTTATATACAGTTTATAACCTCAAAGCATTTTTTTTTTTTTGGTTTAAAGGTGAAAAACTTGGGTGGTTATCATCGCCTGGATAACGGAGAGCATTCGTATAGTGCTCATACGATCACACACAGCTATAAAATTAAACTTTTAATTTACACTCAATACAAACACTACACGATAAAATAACAACGATAACAACAATAATTACACACTAACATCTAGTCACAGGGCTGTAAAGGGCCCTGTTACATAACAATTAATAAAACTCTAATTAAAATAACAAGTAATAAATCTAAACATGGTATTTAAGTTACGTAAATGTATGTTGTTTCTAATGTTTCCAATTACATTCAACCGATGGAGGAATTCTAATACCATATTAATGGTTTGGGAGTCATCACCCAGCATCCTCTGAATGAAATTTGGTAGGCAAAACCTCTTCCGAAAATGTTTCAGCTTTTCACAATCTAGAAGTAGATGTTTAATTGAAAGGAGATTTAAGCAGTAAGGACAAAGCAGCGCATCAGAAACCCGTGGGTTAACCCAGAATGGCCAATGCGTAAGCGAGAAACTACCACTTCCTCTCGACGGCTTTGGCGGTTTGAGGATATCCATGGCCGAACGGTATCTTTAATTTGGCGGAGTTTATTTCCTTGTACTGCTACCCACTCTTATTTCCACTCTCTAAACAGGGCTTGTTTCAAAGAGGACATAAAGTCGGACGACATTACTCTATTCACGCAAGGCTGTAAGGAAGTTGCTTCCTTAGCAGCTAGGTCTGCTTTAGTGTTTCCATGTATACCGGCGTGACCCGGAACCCAGCAAAACGACACTCCCACGCCCTGTAGCCAAAGTCTGTAGGTCAAAGAATATCTTTGACCAAAGGATTAGGAGAGTACATATCTTGAATGGACTCAAGTGCACTTCTTGAATCTGAACATATAAGAACGTGCACCGGTGTTGCTAGTACAATATTGAGTGTCATGAGTATTGCAAAAAGTTCTGCTGTATATACAGAAGAGCAAGATGGTAACCCATAAGTGAAGCTGTTTTTGACAGAACAATTGCACATCCGACTCCATTGTCCAGTTTAGAACCATCAGTGAAAATAATCTGACTTGATTGGTTGAGTTTACACATGGAAATAAATTCCTGACAGTAAACAACATCGGGTGTAATTTGTTTTAGATATCTAGACAGTGAGAGATCAACATGAGGCTTTTTAATTAACCATGGAGCGACAAAACATGGTGTATTTTCATATGTAGGAGGTAGTGCTACACCAAGAGTATTGAGGATAAGTATAGCTCTGATCCCAAAGGGAGCAGTAGATTGTTTGCGAAATTCGTACTGTGTAAATAATGGATTGTTAAATATAATATCATATGAAGGGTGTAAAGGTTTGGAACGCATATTACACATATATGACAATTGCAGCCGTTGTCTTCGTCGCGTGAGCGATGTCTCACCCGTTTCAACAAGTAGACTACTAATGGGACTAGAACGAAAAGCTCCGGATGCTAGACGGAGAGCAGTATTATGAACGGAATCAATCTTTTTAAGAACCGATAACCTAGCTGACGAATAGACTATAGACCCATAGTCAATTCGTGATCGAATAAGAGCTCGGTGAAAACGCAGCATGCAGGTTCTATCAACTCCCCAATGAAACCGCTTAAAACCTGTAACATATCTAAGATCTTGATGCAGCGTGATTTTAAATTTGTCACATGCGGGTTCCAGGAGAGTCTATGGTCGAAAATAAGACCTAAAAATGTGACTGTGTTATCGGAGTGAAGTTGAGTTCTGTTTAGGTACAAAATGGGACTAAAATGCTGTCTGCGGCGAGTAAAAGCAATGCATCTAGTTTTAGCAGCGGAAAACTTAAATCCTGTCTGATTGGACCATGTTTGTAATTTGTTGATCGTTAATTGCAGTGTTCTTTCTGCGGTTACGGTGTTTCTGGTTGCCACGTAGATGGCAAAATCATCAACAAAAAGAGAACAGTGGACAGGTAATTGGACATTAGCAGTGATGCTATTAATAGCAACAGCAAATAAGGTGACGCTAAGTACGCTGCCTTGAGGGACACCATTATCTAAATAAAATCGATCTGATAATGTGGATCCAAGACGCACACTAAAATATCGATTGGACAGAAAGTTTTTAATACATGCTAAGATTCTCCCTTGAATACCCCGAGATTGTAATACATTTAGAATTCCTCTTGTCCAAGCCGTATCATATGCCTTTTCAAGATCGAAAAACACTGCAACAAGTGTCAGTCGAAGAAGGAAGGCATTTTGAATGGCCGACTCTAACAAAACCAGCTGATCGATAGATGATCTTCCCTGTCGGAAACCACACTGTTCTTTACAGATCAGTTGGTTACTTTCAAGGTACCATACAAGCCGTCAATTGACCATCTTCTCCACCAGTTTACATAGAACGCTGGTGAGAGAGATAGGACGATAACTACTTGGATCAGTTTTGTCTTTCCCTGGATTTAATAGAGGAATTACTATGGCCTCCAACCAAGAATTAGGAAAGATATGCTCATCACATACACGATTGTATATTTGGAGAAGAGCTGTTCTACCCGACTCTGGAAGGTGTTTAATTCTATGATATACGATACTATCGGGTCCAGGAGCTGAATCCGTAACCGACAATAAGGCATATTCATGTTCATCCATTGTAAATGGGTCATTTAACGGAGAATCCTGCCATATGCCAATAGTGAATGGCATGGCCTCTTGAGCAGTTTTATATGTACGAAAAGCATCGTGATACCCAGCTGTTGACGAGAACCTAGAAAAGAATGAGCCCAAAATGCTTACAATTTTATGGCTGTCTATAGTCAATATCCCATCCTGCTGCATCAGTCCAACCAAAGCAGCAGAGGAAACATAGCCACACACAGAACGTAACTTCTTCCACAATGTTGATGTGGGAGTCGTTCTGGTTATTGTACCGATATAATGGGTCCAAGAATCTTTCCTGCACTGCCTGAAAACTCTGCAAGCTTTGGCACGCAAGATTTTATAATTCTCCAGATTTTCTCCCGTCGGTATTCGATTAAAGGTCCTTAATGCCTTTCTTCTTAAGCGCAGAGCTTCTTTACATTTGTCGTTCCACCAAGACACTAGTGGACGTTTTGGTCGTGTTGAAATTTTTGGTATGTTATTTTCTGCTGCTGAAATAATGGAATCTGTAAGCATATCAACTGTTTCATTTATAGAAATATGTTGATTATAATCTGGTAATGCAAATTGATTTGTAAAATCATTCCATAAGGCTTTGTTTATTATCCATCGAAGTGTTCGGTTGTTCAGAAAAGAGGAGTTTGTATAGGGAACTGTACAAAGGAAATTTGTATAGGGGCATGGTCGCTGCCATACAAATCTGACATTGCTGTCCACTCAAGTCTTGTAGCTATCGAAGGACTACAAAATGAGACGTCTACGACCGTCCAACCTCCTGTCGAAGCTGCTAAGTGTGTTAACGATCCGTCATTAGGTAAAAATAAATCTAAATCGGATCTTATCCTCTCTTCACACATACCTCTTGGGCTGCAAGTTGAGGATCCCCACGAATAGTGATGTGCATTGAAATCGCTATACGGTATAGCTTGGTGGCAGGTATAGGCTGCATATAGTTAATTTTATGGGAACAGCGACTCGAATTGCTACTGCTTGTAATGGTGTATCCAGATTTACGGGAACACCATCCACAGAGTTGTGAGCAAGTATGGCTACATCACCTCTTGCTCTCTCCTCTGTAACAAAATCTGACCTGAAGACGGAATACCCTCTTAAATGCAAAGAATGGGTATTATGGAGATGTGTCTCCTGAAGACAAACGAATAGAGGAGACGTGTCTCGCACAAGAACTTTCAGTCTTCCATGTGACTCTTAACACCATTTAAATTCCACTGAACCACATTCATATTTGGGATCGTGGACATAGATAATTAATGAATAAATATATTTCAACAGAACATAGTATATAATATTGAGATAAATATAATAATATTCAAATTAAAATAAATGAATATTAGAAGGGACATGGTCCCTTTGTAGCCTTTTCGTTTTCCTGTCCAGTAGTGACAGGAAGGTTTTTTTGTTGTTGTCCTTATCCACTTCCATAGTTAACTCACTCATCTTGGAAGATGTTGAGGGTGGAGAAGGACAGGGATCGGGTTGTTTTAGGAGGATTTGTAGGGGAACCTCCTTTTTCGTTTTGTGCTTTACTACTTTTTTGTATTTTTACTTTTTATAGCAACAGGTTTCTTCCCTGGAACGGGTCCAAAACTTCTTCCTGTTACTACAGATGGGCAAGTATAAGATTTAAAAAAAATGTTTTACCCAGTTATTGGGGTAATTTTCTTTTTTAATATAGTTTTTCCCGAGTTCCAGTTCTCAAATCAAGAGCAGGGATAGATAGTTCTATTTCTGCTTGTGATACTGAGAAACTAGAGGACGGAAGAACGGAATTTGAATCAACTAAAGCAGAAGCGGGAGCAGAAGGAGACACTTTAGAGAATAGGGCGACTAGCTGAGCAACTTGGTCAGTCAAGATTTTGACTGTCTTAGCCAACTCTCCACAATTTGCGCATGGAGTGCTGCTCTTGTTTGAAGCCACTGCAGCAAATGATTTACCTTCTAGAGCAGGCCTAGAAGTTTTATATAATTTTTTTGCAGCATTAAAAGATATTTTATCCAGCCATAATAGTAAGGACTGATTTTTCTTCTTTAAACTTTTCACAGTTAAAGGACCGTGCAGGATGATCGCCGCCACAGTTGGGACACTTGGCGTCATCATTGCAGCCCTCACTATTATTACCTTTTTTACCGCATTTACCGCATGTTTTTTACTTTGTGCAATTAGAACTCACGTGTCCAAACCCTTGAAACTTAAAGCAACGTCGAGGGTTTAAGACAAAAGGTCTAACAGAAAGACGATAGAAACCGGCATAGATATACTGGCAATGTGGGTGTGCCAAAGATTAGAATCAAAGAAGCAGTGGCTTTTTTCTCTCCATTTTCATTACGCATTATGAAAGTGACATCAACGATCGACTGGCTAGCTAATTCGCTTTTTAATTCCTCCAAACTAATGGGGATCAAGTCTCTATAGGTAATGAGTAATGACACCTTTTGAATAATTCAAGGATCTGTGAGGTTCCACAGATACCTTGACTTTGTCATAGAAAGAAGTCATTTTAACAGCGAGAAACAAAGTTTGCACTAAAATGGTGCCATTCTGTAATTTCCTAATGGAAAGTACAGGGCCCGCTGTTCCAGTAATTGCCTTGTGGATTACAAAGAGTGATACCTTTATTAATCATAATCCTTTTCCGCATTCGAAAAAAAACTAAACATTTGGGAGCTGGCAACTCAGATGGTTGTTGAGCAGCCCTCTCCTTTGTCTTTTTAAACAGTTCTTTGTTTACAGACTCATCAGACGAATCTGAATGTCTCTTTGTTCCTAAATTTTTGACTGTTTTGTATACCATGGGTTTGTTTGTCCAGCGCATCGTGTTGGGCGGAATCGGGCGAACTCGGTAAGGGCGTGCCCATCAGATCACATGGTGATCACTTCCGAACCCCTAGTTCCGTGAGGATCCCGAGCACACTTTTGCCAGTCTGGATGGACATCAGTCTGGAACTCGAAACTACTGTGAGGAAGAATCCGACTTTCTTCAACACCGCGAACACTTTCTGACCAAGAACCGAAACCACGCATACGTCTCGGCAGAGCAAGCTCACATCAGCCTTACCAAATCAGAGGTCTTCAAAACTCTGGCAGGTTCAGCACTCCTAACGCGCAATGGCTTTTCACAGTCAAAATCCTAAAATAAGGTGAGAATAGGAATGTATGTATTGTTTGATGTATGTGTGTATGTAATTGGATGGATGTATTGTATGTGTTGAATGTGTTGGGCGTTGTTTGACTCGGGTACCGCGAGGGACGCCAAACCCCTCTTAGTAGGTGCAGCTAGTCTGCACCCCCCGTGCGAGGTAACCTCAAAGCAAATCTTATAACATATTATAGCACACATTAGTTCTACAACTCATATTTAAAAAATAAACTTCTCAAGAAATTATAATGTTGGAAGTTGTAAACTTAACCCCAGAAAATAATGTACGTTGGGTTGTGTTTAAGTATTACAGGTGATGGATTAAATCAGCTGTTATACTATACATTACTCATGTACGTACGGACGCACACTCGTTTTTATAGAAGTTGATAAATTCAAAACTTGTTTTACGTCCGAGTACGTCTTCAATGGGTAATTAGTGCGATACGATGAAGAAGGCTCAGATCGAGACCTGCGCACTGTAACAACAAAAAGGCAGTGCATTGAGCCGCTTCACTGAACACGCCTCTCATATCATAACATACACGGAACGGCTTTTAAACGCCGAATACAATATGTTGTAAGAATATATTTTATTTAGTCCTCTGTTATCAGTGGTTTTGAAAGTTGGCCAAGGCGAGGCGACAAAAGGACGTCCTGGGGACAGACAGACGGACGTACAGGCTTGCCAACTCACGCATGACTTGTTGCACAAAGTCACGACCAAGTTTTTATTACTAAACACAGAAATGTGGAAAGTTATTCCGAGTTAGGCACAATTGCATCTGCCGTGCAGGGGCTTGCTCTTTGGAATCCCGAGTAAGGAGATTAAATTAATTATGTTCTTTATACATTTTTATATTGTATGTTTAATTTGAAAATATGGCAAAACAAATCGCAGAAAAGCTTCCAGACTCTGTTTAAAAAAAGACGTGCAGTATTGGCCAAATTATCAAATCTATGTGCAGGCAAAAATTAATCGGTTATTTAATTCCGAGTTAAAGATATTTTATCTTGATTCACGTTGGTAATTTGTTGTTTTAACATTCTGGGTATTGTTAAAAACTACCAAGAAAAACATGTTTTAGTTTTTTCCCAATACATCCGTTGCCAATACTTTGAACTACAGACAAAATAAAAAAAAACGTTGCGTCATCGACCACTCCCGACCTTAGGTCTCGCCATAAGGGTCACTGCAACTAATAATGGTTGCAATGAAATTCCCGGCTTTGTCAAATCTATGTAACATAGCCGTACGAAACTCCACGAATAACCCTATCAGTACCTAATGGTTCTTTCGCTATTAAAATGTAGGACTAGGGTAAATGTAGATCAAAATGTATTATCTTATATCGATCAAGAAGATTATTATAAATATAGAAACTTATCCATTGAGTGAAAATTAGTTCAACGATACTGAAAAATGAGTTCATCGGAAGGAAAGTATACTTTCTCATTACTATAATAAATGGAAGAAAGTAAAAATACAATATCAAGTTTACAAAGGTTGCATAAATCTTTACCGTGCTAAACACTTATTTTATTTTATCAGCTGATTGGACACGTACTGTCTGTCAATGGTTGATATTAATATTCTAAACATACGCCGAGACTCATTAGCAGCGAAATGAAAGTAAAATTATTATAACGCGCGACAAACGTGCCAATTTGTTATAAATGCAAACAGGTGTTTCAACTTTACTGAAGTTTATTGCTAATTTAATATTCGTGCAGGTAGTGTAAACAGGGCTGTTCATTACGTTTAAAGTGATTTTCTGAGCCCCCTCCTAATCCAAAAAGTCTGCTAATCACCTCTAATCTGAGCACCGAACAAATCAAAGAGAATAATAAAAAACATGGCAGTAGGAGAAGTGGCCGACAGAAGCTATGCTTAAAGTATATACGTTTGATGTAGTGTGTGTTGAAGTTGGTTAGTGACAGAAGTGAAATTAAAATATAAGCACAGTATATAAAAATAATAAAATATCCCGTAAGTAATCTCATTCATTTACTTTCTAAGCATGTTTTTGCATTAAAAACATATATTTTGAGCCGTCACTCACTTATTTTACCCAATTTGTAAAAGTCAAAATTCGACTTGGGGGAGGGGGGGAGCCCTCAGAGATATATATACACTTTAAACTTGTTGAGCCAGTAACTGACAAAGAAGGCGTTTTGTTAAAATGGGTCGAGAATCGTCAAAAATGCTCTATAGTTTGATTTAAATTAGAACAGTCCTAGGTGGCGAGCGTTGGACAGAGTGGAGGGGCCGCGCTGTTGCCAAATCTACGCATCGCTGTACTGCCAACGAACTAACTTCTCATAAATATAAAAGCTGCTTTACAACGTTGCATATGGTACTATGACAACCGCTGGGAAGGTTCGCTCTTGGAGTAGGGGGACCCTCTCACCCACCCTCCCCGCCCGTGTCAGCCAAAACTGTTCCACTTTAAATGAAACTATAGGACGCACCGTTTACGAAATATGTACGATTTTTTTATGAAAAAAATTAATAATTCATTGCATATAATCCAAGCAGACTGAGTGAAGTGTTTTTTGCGTTCAAAAACATAAATATTTTTACCCGTCACTCACTTATCTTACCCAATTTGTAAAAGTGAAAATTCGACTTAAAGGGCGGAGATCCCAGGAGCATTTATTATATACTAATCAAGATGTTTTTTCCTAAACATGGGTCGAGAATCATTAAAAATGCTCTAGAACTCACCGTTCTCGATATATTGACGACTTTTTGTGAAAAAACTCCAAATCATTGCTGCATAATCAAAGCGGGTCTTTTTTAGTAGAATTAGAAAAATACGACTGACGGTGAAAAAAGCAGTGAACGTGTGCACGTATGAATGGAACTAATATATCAATAACTTTTAAACCCGTGCACGTTGGGTTATGTAATTTTAAACGTGACGTGTGTGTTGTGTTAGAACTATATTATAACAATTTGACGTGCATTACGCAAATTAATGCCGATTAATGATCATTTATTTGAATTTATAAATTGATATGATAATGCCTGATAAATAGGCGAAACGGTCGTCATCTAACAAAAAAACAAACAGGACTGCGAGCAGAAATCCAGTAAAGGTATTTATGAAATATAAAAATAATAAATGTTTACTGAATAATCCTTAAACTAAAAAAAAATTCGCTGAGGATTTCTTTCAATTATGAGGTGTAAGTCAAAAGCGCATAACCTTGAAGAACAATTTAATAAGTTTAAAAACAGTTTTTATTGAAAAATGGCGTCCAAACACGTTAGTACGACGTGTGGTGTTTTCGCTGTTTTCCGCAAGGTGAGGCTGTTTAGATGGCAAAAGCCTGTTTCATTACTAACAACCCTGCGAATGTGTAAATAATAATAATTTTAATAATAATAATGTTTTATTGATTCCTTTTTATATACAATTAAACAATTTACTAATGTCTAGGAAATACCCAACCATCTTTTCCTGTAACCGATGGTTAGTGCATTTGATAAAGTAATAAACAAAAATTTTGATAATAATTAGAGAGAGAAGAAAATACAAATTTTTAGTTTGGTCTACCTTTTAACACATACATTTTAACTGCTATGTGCGGCTTGCTGAGGCAAGAGGACAAACAATACAAACATATATAGGCAGAGAAAGAAAACCAGCAACAAAGCACTGGCACTAATAATTATAAACACAACTAAATAAAATATAACTATACAAATAATTACAATAAATTAAAAGTCATCTGGTCAGGACAAGAACATAAATACAACACATAGAACAGCACAGCACTGTACAAACACGAATAACTTAAAAACTACTTTGTTACACAGATTAAGACTTCAATTACTTCGTGTTTCATCAGCCAACTTTTCACAGAAGTTAAAAAGTTACGAATCATTTTTTCTGCTCTCAAGCGGATTGGAAACAAATTTAAAACTTTTGGGCCTACAAATAAGAAGGATCTTTTAAAACAGGAGCGGTTTACTTTTGGACGTTTTAATTGCAGTGCAGATCTACTTCTGGTTGAATAATAAATTGTATCAGTATTTATATTACCACTCCTTATAAAGTAAACTTTCATAACTTTGTATACAAAAAGATGTTTCAGGGGAAGAATATTCAATTGCGTAAACAATGGAAATGAAGAATGGAATTTATTCTTGAATCGCATTATACGAATGAAACTTTTTTGTGTTATATATAACGGTTGAATAGCAGATTTAGAAGCCCCACCCCAACATTCAATCCCGTATTGCAACCTTGAATGTACGAAAGCGTGATACAGCATCCGAAGGACTTTTATGTCGCAAACCTTTCTCAAAAAATAAAAAGCTCTTATGTGCATTCTAATTTGTTTATGAAGAAGGCTAATATGCTTTTTTCAAGACATAAATTAAATCTTATGTTAACAGTTATTTTAAACTGTGCGAAATTTTTTAACCACAGTTATTAAAAAAATCCTTGAAGTTGTTTTGTTGAAAAGTTCTATATTGAACCAGTTGTGCAAACAATTTTACTATTTGCTTTTTGCGTGTTGCACACGCATTATTTATGTAAAGTTTTACAAGAATGTATTGTGAACTAACTGGTACGTGCAGCTTCGCTCGTAGATGCGATTAAATAAATAAAAGGACTATCCTTACCATTTTCACGCAATTACAAAAACGATTTTAGATCAGAGTTCCACGGCCCAAAAACGCACAGTGAGTTTCGCCCAAAACGATCTATTTATCCCTTTTAGGCCTACGTACATTTTTATATGCAACAATAAATGCTAAAAATCCCGTTTCTGCCAGTTTGCTACTCACAGCTAACGAACGATCATAAAAATTACAAATAAGGTTTTAGGTGAGTTTAACATCTATGAGTAAATTTCACATTATTGCATACTGTTTTGATATACAGAGTGTCCTCGAACTCTCTGGACTCCTTTTGAGGATATGTTCGGTCCTGGGATCCAGAAAAATATATTTCACAGTATAAACATACGGTGCTTATTTTTTCGTCTGTCTGTCTGTATGTGTTTTTTTACAAAATACCTAAAATTTTTGGAAGTAGAAAAGAAATTCAGCTCAAACTTTGTATACCGATTTTTTGCGTAACGTTTAATCGCTGTACGCAAAATTAGAACATTATTTTAATTTTTTTCAAAATGGCGGCCGTTTATAATTTCTAATATCAAATATCTCAAAAACCGCTAACTTTACAACAAATTTACAAAGAGATAAAAAAAGTTAACTTTTTTAATGGCAAACACAATGGTTGTTTTTATTTTGTCGGTAGCTCAAAGGATAACAGAGATATTGACAAAAAAAGGGAAAATGTATTTCTTGGTAGTTGTCAACAATACCCAGAATTACTCTAGAAACTAAATATTTTAAAGTTATGATGAGTTAAACTAATAATTTATTAGCACAATGTTTCGAGCACTTTCTAAGCTGATTCCACTAGCAAAAAATAGTAAAAAAGTTCATATATTCATAGGTCTGGAAATGCTTCGTTAGAGAGAGCTGGCGAAAGATTTCACCCGTGTTTCCGATTACTCAGATTATTGTTGGTCAATATCTCTATTATCCTTTGAGCTACAGACAAAATAAAAAAAACATTGTGTTTGTCATTAAAAAAGTAAACTTTTTGCTTTCTTGTAAATTTTTTGTAAAGTTAGCGGTTTTTGAGATATTTGATATTCAAAATTATAAACGGCCGCCATTTTAAAAATATTTAAAATAATGTCCTAATTTTTCGTACAGTGATAAAAGGTTACGCAACAAATATATATATACAAAGTTTGAGCTCAATATATTTTCCAAAAATACTTCCAAAAATCTTAGGTTTTTTGTAAAAAACACATACAGACAGACAGACGAAAAAGTAAGCACCATAGACCCATGTTTATATTGTGAAATGTGTTTGTCTGGATCCCAGGAACATATCCACAAAAGGGGTCCAGAGAGTTCGGGGACACCCTGTATATCAAACCAGGGTATACAATAAATTAAAACACGACAATATTGTCAAAGTGTTAAGCTTTTGATCCAAATCAGTTGTTTTATTTATAATAGTCACGTGTCACGTCCGTTCGCAAAACCCCCTATTTTTTTCTATAATTTGTATAGTTTATTAAATAAAATTTAAGTAGGAACCTTAAATATTTCCGGGATAAAAAGTAGCCTAAAATATTCTGTGAATAGTCCTCTACGTGCAAAAGAAAGTTTCGTCAAAATCTGTTAAGCCATTCAGGAGATTAGTTTGGACAGACAGATAATAAATTAAAAATGCATGTTGGACAGACAGATAAAAAAAGCGTGTTTAGGTTTAGGTAAAGTGTAAAAAATAACCACATGAGCTTAGAAAACAGTATTTATTTCGAACTCACAGACACTTCAATTTTATTTGTATATATACCTTACTAGCTGACCCGTACGGCGTTGCCCGTGGTGGCTGGTATTTTCAGTCTTTTTAACGTAATTGTATTCTTTTTAAGTGTTCAGTCAGTGAGTGATATTGGGCTTTTATATATATAGATCTTAAATAATAAAAGCACTATTGTCATAATAATAAAAGATCTGAAATTATGATTTTAGTAACTTTGATCCCTCCAAACCTCTCCTAAAATTTCGAATTTTTCCATACCCTTTCTTAGTGAGCACCTATGGCCCTAGAGGAAACAACATATCAAATTTCATTCCAATCCGTTCGGTAGTTTTGAAGAAATCGTGATTTAATAACTTTGATCCCCCCAAACCCCC